>LS855433.1:186182-230761 GCA_900490955.1 Micoletzkya japonica | reverse complement strand
CAAGGTATATGTTTGCTTCGCCGCAAAATATATACCAACTGGTTGGTCTTATTTGGAAGCGAACGGAAATATACCAACAGGTTGGTATATTTTCGTGGCGTCTGCACTGGTCTATTTTGGAAGCAGTGTGAGTGAGGGACTCTCACGAGGAATGTTAGCATACGGTAAACTATTTTGGTCAATCTGACCTGCCAGCGCGGCCTCGCATCAGTTGTGTCCTCTCCGTTCGCTCTCTCGTGTTCTCCTTCTAAGTGTTTGTTGTTGTTTTTTAAATTCTTTTCGTTTTAGAGATAACACTATCAAAGATAGGAGGAATATGCGCGAACACTCATGAACAGTCGGAATTATATCCTATGTGGACAGAATCTGATGACCGATGGAACTTGGAAGATTAATGTGAGTTGAAATAGTTTCCTTTTTCAGATGCTTACTTTTCAATACACTCCAGACATTCTACAGGCATTCTACGGAGTCGCGATTACGATTTAAATATAAAGAGCCGAATTATTTGGAGAATATGCAGTACGCTGTAAGTTTTTTTCTTCTTTTTAGGCGCTATTAAAGTTTTTCTGCAGATTCGGAATGGTTTCTACTTACTCGATATTGTTTCGTTTTATATCTATCGGTCTTTCGAGTGCTCGAAGGGTTTTGACAATGAACAACGACGGATTGTTCTCGAACATGTATTATTCGAATAATGCCGGATCGCATCCACGAAAATAAGAAACTACCAACTCATTTCATTTTGTTAGCAGTTTATCCATTTTGTCCTCTATTCAATTATGTAAAATAAGCTTGTGTGGTTACAATTCGGAATTGAATTCACGTATGGTGGCTAGTGGCCTCCTTTTAGCTCGCCGATATTGTTCTATTTCATATGCGGTTTCCGACTATTGAAATGCAAGATAAAGTAAAGTTCTTGTGAATGCAGTGCAAGAAAGGAAGGCAAAGGGACTGCTTGATGGGGAGGGCCGGCCGGGAAGGACAGCA
Organism: Micoletzkya japonica; assembly: GCA_900490955.1. Classification (NCBI taxonomy): domain Eukaryota; kingdom Metazoa; phylum Nematoda; class Chromadorea; order Rhabditida; family Diplogasteridae; genus Micoletzkya; species Micoletzkya japonica. The sequence goes on along the minus strand of LS855433.1, from coordinate 229,771 downwards.
TTGGTATATTTTCGTTGATCTGTCGTTGGTATATTTTCGCGAGCGAGAGGCGAGAAGGGGGGGGGGGTGCCGTTGGTATATTTGTATACCAAATAGTTGGTATCTTTTCGCTCAGTGTACGGTACTCAAAGATGCATGGAAACCCCAAGCCGTTCTATTACAGGTCAGTGTTTGTCTGGTACAAGGGTTAGCGACAACGAGAGAGATATACTAAACGATACGAGAGATGGCGTGTTTGAAGGAACACATGAGAACACAGATATTTGATTGTGTGAGGAGACTAGAGTTCGGCAGATGACTCATGACCAAGTCATGAAAATGCATTCGTTTTCTGCGTCTATTCGCTCTCCCATGTCCCTGTCCATTCTTGCACTTTAATGGCCAAGTCATTGAACTAACTAAGCTTGCTGGTGAATTAGGCTCCATGTGGTGACTTATTCACCAGCCAACTGGTGAATAAGTCATCACATGGAAGACCCGGTGAACTAAAAAGCCAGGATGGAATCTTGGCACAAAAGCAAAATGACCAGATTCCACCTGGATTCTTGGTATTCTGCTTTTGAGCCAAGATTCCATACTGACTTTTTATATTTCACCGCGCCTATCGATGTTCCCGTAATGCCGCCCCGACCGCCTTCTCGGCGGGGCTCTCCAAAGGGGCGCCGTGGCGACCGGGGAGCGCCTTCGAGGCGTGGGCCGGATACGCGCGGCCGAGGGGCGCCGGCCCGGGCCGTCCGCACGCGGCAAGCGCGGGGCTGGACGGCTGCGACAGCGGCGCCCCGCACCACGATAGCTCCATCGCGGTATGGAGCGGCCCGCTGCTCCATAAGGCGATGGAGCCATCGTGGTGTGGGGCGCCGCTGTCGCAGCCGTGCAGCCCCCCCGCTTGCCGCGTGCGGACAGCCCGGGCCACCCCGCGGCCGCAGCCCTGCGCCATCGGGGCCCGTGATTGGGGCGGGGCGGGGAGTACTCGGCCGGGGCATACCATCGCGCCCCTTCCTTATCGCGAGTGCGGCCGAGCCCAGCCGGATTTGCCGGGAGTTATCAGAGACTTTTGTCTTTCGCCCTTCGACACCTAAAGCCCCCCTTATGACTTAGGAAGGGAATTGTGGAACACAGCAGGAAGGGAATTGTGAATCACTAGGCGCTGGTCGTGGGGAACTATTTTCCGCGGAATAGTTCCCCACGACCAGCGCCTAGTGAATAATTACTCAGTCCACTGGGGAAGTTCTGCTTTCGGTTAAAATTTTTTTGCAGTCTAGCTTGGGGCTTCAATTCTGCAAAGAGAGGAACTTTGTATCTCCTACGGTAGCTTGAATGCTCTTCCCAATATTATCCCGTTCCGAGCCCTCCCTACCCGATTCCGATCAGTGTGCACTCGCCGCACGCACCACACCACCCGATCACACCGCGACCCCCTTCCTCCTCCTCCTCCTCTAACTGTCTCTCGAGCCGGAGAAGGCACGGTGCATTGCGATTCACGCTAGGTTTCTCTCTGTCTCCCTCTCTTTCTCTCTTTCTCTCCCTCCCCCCACTCTCTCCGTCTGACCACCTAATCTGTAGTGTCGCTCTGTCGCATGCTGTACTTCTCCTTCTTCCCCCCTTGCTTCTCCCTACCTTTTCACAGGCCATTGCTTGCTTTGTCTTTATTTTGCTGTGGATACTCAAGGTTAAACATTTAACTGGTCGGTATATCACTTATTCACAGAGGACTTCGCGAAGGAATGCGGTGAAATGATGCTCCTTAACGCTTTTCGTGCCGCATTTAACTTAATTTATCTACACTGTTCACGCTATGGGGTTGATACGTGGAGACTACGGATATCTCCGAAACGAGTAACTAGCGCCCGGAGTTAAAAAGTCTTCAATTTGGTAGCATACGCCCAGATCAGCATCCTCTTCTCCCTCTCCTGACTCGCAACCATGCGTAATGCTAGGCGGGACATTTGTCCAAGCCTTTTTTGCCTGCCCCCCCCCTTTCGTTTATTTGAGCACCTTCCCTAGGCCTTTGGCGGTTTGGCGCATTTAAACCAGTTTGGATAACATCGCACTTGCGGTCTCCCTTTCAACTTTCACCTACATTGCAGACTGTCTCTTGCAGACTGTTTTTCCCGGGCTTTGTTTCACCCTTTTCCTTAAAAAAAACCAATAGCACTTCTGCAGAGCGTGAAAAGTAAAATATACTGTCTTTTTCATATAATTTAAAACTTATAAATAGTCAATAAAATATTTCTTCAAATATTGTGAAAAACTCGGAAAGAGACAACGCCGACCAACATTCTCAGGCATTTTTTCTCACTCCATTCCACACGTGCCCCCGCGATAAGGGACATCGGGGTTGTTGCCTACGCTTATCAGCAAGGAGTTCGATAAGGGCGAACCGAGAGGGCTCGAGATTAATAATATACAATAATAATAATAATAATAATAATAATTTATCGTGAATTATATGCATAATTAATTAATATAATAATAATATATGCAAATTTTGAGCCTGAAAGTTACCATTGAAGGTATGGAAAGTGGAAAAATACGCTAAACTAGACTCTACTCTGATCACCATCTGGTTCACTGATGTTCGTTCATCCACACATATACATAGGTCTCGATCACTGTTTCTCGATTCTTCTTTAGTTCCCTCTCCACCTCCTCTCCCTCCCTCCCTCTCAGTCAGGTGTCGCCAGAGAGAGCGAGAGGGCGGTAGCCTCTCCCTCCCCCCTCCTGTGTCCATGCTCTTCTCCGGCTCCGCGAACATTCCGAAGAAGGAGGCGAAGAAGGACAAGAAGCTTGAGAGAGGTTAGCCTACTTTTATTATTATTATTTTTTTTTATTTTTTTAAATTTGTTTTTTTTCTAGACTTTGCGGAGCATTTCATTCGGGTCTTTTTGACGGGCATTAGAGTGCGACCATCTCGTGCATTTAAATTCTTTCCATATCTCATCCTCTTCATTCGTCCCCGCTCCACAGTGTTCTAAATGCTAAGCGAACGAGCGAAAATGCTTAGGATACGGTGTTTTCCGTCCGAAATCAGGGTTATTTTTCGGCATCTCGTTCGCTTAGCATTTTCGCTGTTGTCAGAACACTGTGGCTCTTTAGGCGTGCCTGATCGCATTAGCTCATTCACTAGTCGCACGCTAATGGGCATGCTTCAGCCGCCACGGGAAAACCCAGCTATTGGCTCAATATCAATTGATCGTGAGGCATAACCATCAAAAAGGACACAAATGGAATGCTTCTAGAGCTGCGCTGACCGGTCATCTTGGCCAATATGTTTCATTAATCCTGGCGACGGGACACGTCGCGGCGGTTAAGAATGGTGCATGAAGCGTAATCGTTCTCGGTCTGGAAATTTCTAATTTTTTTTAGCACGCTTTATCACTTTTTTTCCAAAAGTCCTTTCCGCTCACTTCGTACCAAGCTGGCTTTGGCTTAAGAATGGTGCATGAAACGTAATCATTCGGTCTTCGCTTTCGTCTAAATAGTATATTATTATGATCAATATATTATGATATATATGTATATTATGATCAAGATTATTGCTTGACATAGGTAATTGGTAGTAAGGGCGCTGCCAGAGTGCCCAATAGAAGCTAACAGAAGGCGGTGCCTGGGACATTCGAGCATAGTCATGATCCATAACTATACTTTTTTAACTTTATCTTGCCATTATTCACATTCGCTCAAATAGTATGCACTCAAAGGGATACCGAGATCATTACTGCTTTCGCTACTTAGGGAAAACCCTGTCGCTCCTAAAAGCATGCTATTATTGACGAAAACGTTCCGTCAATAATCTCCATTTCTACTTTGTCTGAACTCTCCGCTTCCGCTCTCTCGTCGGAAGTAGGAATGAGACGAGCGACGGAACTTTTGTTTCTCAACCATATTGTTGCTAGAACAGGCCTGATCTGACCACCAACCCACGGTGTTCTGAATGTTCGGAGAGCGAGCGAGGTTTGCCTTATTATACAAAAGCTACTGTCTACCACATCACTTTTAGTTTAGTCGAGAGTTATCTTTGTGTGAAAATTGGCAGTCTTTCTGTCTTCAGTCTCAGCTGCTGCCAGTTCGCGATAGATTTTAGCCGTATCTTATTCAAACGTCGGTCGCACGCTCGCTCTCCGAACAATTTGCATTTCTTTAGGACATAGTGAACCTTGATCTAATTGCATGCGCGCAAGAGCGCTCTTGAGTTGTTGCACGGTGCGGGGGTCCAAGCTATCGTGATCGTAAGGACGCCCCGTCGTAAGGACACAACTATTTAGAGTATGCTCTCACTGTGGGGGAACCGCTGCAGAGCCTCACTCAGTTGGACTCATGGCTGGTCCGAACTTGTATAAGAGCTATTTTAGTGCACAACAAGCTCAAATTTCCATCATATCCGCTTAGTAGACGACAATTCATTATCTATAACCCGGTTTCTGGTTCCCCTCCTGCCCTATCACTCTGCTGCGTTTCCTGCGGGGGTGAGAGAGGGAGATATTTAGATGGGGTGATGCGCTCTCAGAGTTATAAATGACCGCCAATGAACGGTGATGAATGGGCCTGTTCACCAAGGGGAGATGGAATGGAAGAGAAGTATGGAGTGGAAGACCAGCTGCTTGCCAGCTTCAGAGAATCAGAAACTTGTAAGCTTTTAAAATTGGCTTTTTTTGGTTTTTTTTAAATGGGTGAATTCTCTATCGCTTTTACGGCGGCCGCAGGGACAATATAGATCAGTGCAAAAACTGAATCACACAGAACGAGGCAGCATAAATGCTATATATATATATATATATATATATATATATATATATATATATATATATATATATATATATATATATATATATATATATATATATATATATATATATATATAAAATGATCTTAGCATTTGGTCCTTAATCTCTCCTCTTCCAGATGAGAAGCTCGAGGTGCAGGAGAACGTCTTTATTCGATGGCTGGACTCGATCGTGGAGGACGAGGTACACGAGTACAAGGTCAGTATATATAAGCATCATAGGCATTACACTCCCATCCTTCTACCGCATACGAAAGCCTTACCGTAAAGGATTGAATGTCCTTTGAACGCTGGGTAAGGTGTCCTATGCTCTGTCATGAAGACGTTTAGCGCCTTACGTGTATGATATATTACATCTAGTGCCTATTGCACAAAATAAGAGTAAAGTTCAGGACCTGTGCGAGCTGCGGCACCTTGCTGCGGTAACACAAATTTTGACGGGGCAGCCGGTGGTGAGAGTCCTTCCTTCCTTCCTTCCTTTTTTTGCTTAATTTATTTATGTGTTTCATTACACTTTCTCATTTCGCCGTGTAGCTTTTCCTCTTGATCCAGGCACCGCCACACATTACCTTCAGCATTTCCTCTGTTTTCATATCTTTTAGCATTTCACGATTAACTTGTTCTCCTTACGGCATTTCCTCTCCTTTCATCGTTTCTTTAGCGCTCTGTGATCGCGTCTACTGTAGTGGAATAAAACGATCCGTCCCTTGATCTGATTCCAAAATACGTCTAATTCCCTCACTTTTGCACGCTCTCTCGCTCGATATTCGGACTTGTTTCCTGACGTATCTTTTTCCCCCCACTATATTTGAAGCTTTATCATGGCACATTCACTGTGTTCTGATAGTCGTGATCGCTTCTCATTATTGTAAGCCGATTACGTCTGTGTACATCTTGGGTGTGTCTGTCTGTCTGTCTGTCCCATCAAATCGCGCGTCTGTCTGTCACGCCGTCTGACGCATCCACTGATGAAAAGTCGCTCGCTCGCTGCCTCAGCACACCCGATACTCTTCCGGGGGGGGGGGGGTATAGGGCGAGCGTAGAATGGAGGGAGATACTGGTCAACCGGGAACGATAGCTATCACTAGAGAACGGAAAACGCGGAGCAGAATACGGGCCGAAATAAGGAAGAGTAGATTGCTTATATTCGCATATTGGAGAAATTAGCGTAAGGTTCAAAGTTTTTTTTTGTAGATTTAGCGAGATGGAGCAAAAAATGGCGAAAACGTTTGAAGAGTGTGCAATCGTCAGATTTTTTAAAAATATTTGTCCTATTCCTCTTCCTATTGTGTCCTAGCGAATCTCAATTATTATGTGTCTCTAAGTGCTTGCACTCTGTTTCTTCTGTATTCGCTATCTCATCCTACTCATTCTAGTGTACTGTAGTTCGTGTTCTGAACCGTCCAGCTATAGGAAAGACTTTGCAGGGTACTTTCGGCTTAGAATGGCCCATAAACTAGCCACTTCCGCGCCGCCTGCGCTCTCTCATCTGCCCGTACTCTCTCTCGCCTTCTCTCTATCTCTACCCTTTCCCCAGTCAGAGGAGGATCTCTCTTCACTGTTACACTTCTCTATCATCTGCGACCTCCCTAGGTAGAGCGGAGAGAGAGGGAAGAGAGAAAGAGAGTGAGAGAGGAGGGAGGTAAAGAGGTAGACACCCGGGGAAATTGTGACATGACTAGCCCATGAAGTGCGTATACTTCACCCGGACTGAGTCGACTACTCGTCAGTTTGCGATACTCGTCAGTTTGCGATAGCACCCAAAGCACTGATGATCACGGTGGTCAATACAGCAAAACAAGCAAACGAACGACGATTTTCAACCGAGATAGCGTTTTAGATGCATTCGTTTTGTGGAATTTTTACCAAAAACAACCGTGGAAGGACTTGTACTGTACGGGTTTCTGAATAACTGTCTTTTTCTAATTCCCGGCTTCTCGTCATATCCGGCTCCCTCTCGACTAGAATAGATAGATAGCGAGCGTATGAGGTGGGAAGGGGGGGGGGGGGTCGGGGGGAGGAAGGTCGTTTCCCAGGGGTGGTCAGCCTATAGATAGGTGATAACGTGTGAGATCTATCACTTCCGGTACGGGATGGGGAGCGACGAGAGGCATACGATTAATTAATTAACATATTAATCGTCTATTAGACCAGGGAAATACTATTTCTTATGCCTGTTCACTATCTAATTGCTCGACCAGATTCCACCATGAGGCTTCCTTATTTACGCGACGTCTGAAGCATACACTGCACGAAATTACCCCCACCTTGCGCCTCATGGGGTAAATTCAAACACACTTTTACCACAGATGGCTGGTGTAATTTCAAATTTACGCCTGTCAGTCGGTGTAAAAATTAGCCCATAAGGCGTAAGGCTGGGGTAATTTCGCTCAGTGTACTACGTAAAGCATACCACAAATCAACTGATTTGCATTCATTCATTCATTCATACTTTATTCTCGTCGAACGGAAAGGATACAGTAGGTAGGGTTTCTACCTAAAATTAGTGTTGATTTGATGTCCTAGTCATCTTCGCTTTCCAAAAGTCTTGCGAGGATGAAAAAGAGCATAGTTAGATAGATTAGCTCGCGAATCGATACCGTTTAATCCAATTAGGCACTTTTTCCAGGGTTATGGTTCATTCCGTGCGTATTAGGAGATGTAATTCTGACAATGTTGGTGGTGAAACGTAGCCGGTGAAAAAAGGGCTATCGGTATTGATTCACGGGCTCTAGTTTAGATAATATTTTGCAATCGGTCTTGTCTGTATCATCTTGGAACGAGTCATAGAGCCACGCACTCTCGCTTCTACCCTCTATAGACGGGGGGATCAGACCACTTCCGGTCACTTTCACTCCCGTGCAAGATCTCTAGGACCACACCCCCCGCTATCCCCTCAGAGTTCTAAATGTTAAGCGAACGAGCCAAAATGCTTAGGATACGGTGCTTTTCGTGCGAGAGTTCCTACCGAAATCAGGGCTATTTTTCGTCTTCTCGTTCGTTTAACATTTTCCCTGTTGTCAGAACACTGTGTCCCCCCCCCCCCCTCCCCGTTTGGAGAGATAGCAGGGAAAGGGTAGAGAAGATAGAGAGGTGAAGGAAGAAAAGCTTCCCAGAGCGATGAAGCAACAGCGAGATTAGATGAGTAGAGTGTAGGAGAGGAGAGGATTAGACACCTTCCAGCATGGTTCCATATAGACTGGTTCATTAAGTATAATGAGAACAGTAGGGCTTATCATACCCGTTTTTGTGGCATTTCAGCTCGTATTCGGCAAGTACGGCGGTCGAGATATCACAAAAAGTAGAGTTGATAGATAGCCGGATATTGGGGTGGGGGGCTCTCTGCAAGGTGCTGCGACCTTTCACGATATCCTACCTAAACTACTCTGCAAAGTGATTGAACGACAGTGCAGGCTGAAGGGCTAAGCGGAAACGGATATGAAACGCGAGATAAATGATCGTTCGCTAAGTGAGGGGATATTCGCTCCCCCTCTTATATCTAGAGTTAGAGGAGCTGGTCAACGGCAGCGGAGGAAGTGGGATGTTGGGGGGGGGGGGAAATACGGAAGAACGGAGAGCGTAGCAAAGTGAACAGAAGCAGAGCATAATTATGCAAAGAAGACGAGGTTTACCAATAAGGGTTGTGCCGTAGCAGCGGGATGCTTGCTATCTTTTGGACTGCTTTGGAAGAAGAAAACAATGGATAATTCCTGATATTTGAGCTTTCACTACTTTATGTTGAACATGAAGCATAAGCACGAGAAAAACGTTTAATCTAACTAGATATCTAGAAAGAGTCCTATCGTTATATTGATTCCAAAGTGCGTCTAATTACCTCATTTTGCACATTTTCGAGCCTGATATTCGGCTTGATTTACTGACGTATTTTTTGATCCACTGAAAAATCTTTTCCACGGATGTAATCTGATCGAGGTTGAGTAGAGTCTCACAAGAGGTGGGGGGGGGGTAGTAGCATAGGATCAGGATAATGAGCTGTTTATTCTTCCGGAGACGAGAGGGTGGGAAGAACAGAAGTGGGGGGGAGTGGACACGAAAACAAAGAGAGTGAGAGGTAAGAGGAGGGGGTTGCGAGGTAAAGGGGGGGAGGAGGAGGAGGAGGAGGGGTGCTAGAGTGAATGATAGGTGGGCTATATTCACTACGGGCCTCCTTGTGGGGGGTCTTGCTTTGATCCTGCCGCGGATTAATGTTAGCAAAACAATGCTGAGCTGAGCGTCCAGCACAAACAATCAGCAATATTTATTAGTCTTTGGTTGATTATAATATATAGCGAAATTCAGTAAGTGTAGTTTCCATAGATAACGCGTAAACGGGCAATCTTCCGGTAACTCCTTCTCGATATTGTGGAATAGCGGCAATTGCGAATCGTTGATCCAACAATAAGCCAGCATTTAGCCTCGTTTTTTTCTCTCCGTATTCTGTGGTCTATATATGTAGAGACCCAGCCTAACGTCCGTTTGGCCTGGCACACTGAGCGAAGATTCCCTAGCACACGGCGCCACCGTGAAATTACCCTGCGGGCTAGGGTATCATTCCCCAAAAACAGTAGGGGGAGGCGGAAATTTTAGGGTATTTTCACGCTGGTGCCGTATGGTGGAGAATTATTCCCTAGCGGGGTAGGGTAGTTTTCGCTCAGTGCACGCTGCCCGTTCATCGTCGCTCGACCGTTATGCATCTCCGTCCTACATAGATATAGTGTCACTTCTTTTCGCACCCTCCGCATCCTCCGTATTCTTCTTCGCCCGTTTCCCATCTATTCATATCATCTTTGCTCATACGCACACACGGGATGTGTCATCCGGTAGGGGACAGAGCAAAAAGGGCACGGGATTGGAGGGGGAGGGGGGGGGGGGGAAGAGGGAGGAGGGAACGGACGGATTGAGATAGTAAGAATAGTAATGTATCCACATGCATGAAACGTGAACCAGTGATCTGTTCATAAGATTTATAATGTTGTCCGTATCTAGGGGCAGCGAAATAAGTACTAGAGTGTTGCTTATCCGGTCGTGCCTCTCCTCGGGGATTCGATAAAACGGCTTGGTTTTCCACCCTGAACGAAGGTCAACCACTCGCTCAATCACTCGATCGTCTCAGTTCCATTCGGGTCTTTTTTGGTCCGGTTTCATCGGTTTTGGTGATCAGACGACCGTCGCGTTTATGAATAATGCGCGAGACATAGGCGTCAGAAGAACTCCCATCATGGCCATTTTTATCGTCCAAGCACTCGATCGTCTCAGGTGGCCACATAGCATATGTGGTGTCACGATGCAATAGACATACGTGAATCCCACCAGTGAATGCGCATACACCGATCTGACAGGTGCAATTAGGAGGGATCGAGAGCGAGGGAGGGTTGGGGGGGGGGAGTTGGGAGGTAAGGGGGAGGGGGGGGGGGAGAGGAAAAGAGGGAATACGGAGACAAGGCAACCTAGTAAATACAGGGGCGGGCATGATCGATGAGGAAAAAAAACAGAGGGGTGCTGAAGATGATTGGGCGTGAGGCGGACGATTTGGGCTCAGGAGTACGAATTCGGATTAGAATCGGCATCGGCATTCTTGATGATTATGGCTAATGGCTTCACGAATCTAGTTCAAGTCTTCTCTCCCAACTTCTCCTATCCGTCTTTGATCGGCTACCAATACATAGCAATGCATTCCGGAAGCGTACGAGAGCAGCGCTTTCTGAAAGAAGAATGACGAAATCAAGAAATTTGCATAAATCCCTCAAATGTGCGCATTCGCAGGAGATGACGGGCTCGAGGACGGAGGACGCGGGCACGTGCTTCCGGGCGCTGCCCGAGGTCAAGGCGACCCCGGCCGAGTTTGCGGAGGGACAGCAGAAGGTACGAAGACATCGTGTACAGTGGGACTCTCCTTCTGACGCTTTGCCACCGATACGTTTCAGCGTTCAGATTCTGTAGGTATATCCAGGTATTTACAGAAGGTCTGAAACATAACCGAGAAAAGAGCGAGCTCTAGTGCGTCACATAGATACGGTTGAGGAACATGTGGTCCGTCAGGCGTCTCATTCCTATTTTCGTTCAGAGAGCCTAAGCGGTATGAAGCGAGCGCAGTCGAAGTAGGAATGAGTGTTTACTGACGGACCTTTTCCGACAATAACATTTGAGTACAGGGACCGTGAGCGAAATGATACCCCACGAATTGCATCTACTGAATAACAAAGTTTTAATCTGAGTGGATATATGCGATCTCACAAGAAAACGAAAAAAAGCGTTCGTCGCTTGTTTGCGTCTAAATTTGTAAGAAAGGTGAGATCTAGATATCATAACCACGGAAATTCAGCAGTCGGACTCGATTCAGGAGCTCTAGCCGGGGGCTCTTGAAAGTTTGAGCTGATTCCTTTCCAGGCCGTACTCAACACGTGGTGGGCCGTCGTGCAGGCCTTCTGGAAGACCTTCGGTCCTCCCCCGATCAACGAGGAGAAGGTGGGCGGCTTTCAAATATCTCGGGAAAATCTATTTCGTCATGTTTCGTAAATAGATAAATAATTAATTAATTAATAAGGAGTATTTTGCAGCTCTCGGAGGCTCTGAAGAACTGGTGCGTCGAGTCGGCGCGGCCGTATGGTGACGTGTCCATCTCCGACTTCACCTCGAGTTGGCGGGATGGACGGGCGTTCTGCGTGCTGCTGAAGGCCTTTGAGTGAGTCACGGAGTATTGAGTAAAACGTTCCGTCAGTCGTCCCCATTCCTACTTTGGACGAGAAAGCGAAGTAGGAATGCAAGTAGGAATGCAGATCACTGATGAAACGTCTTCGCCTTTTTCCCGTTTCCCCCGCATTAAAAAGATCCCCGTCGGAAAATCATTCTGAATATAAGGCGAGAGAGTGCGCAAAAGTGCGAGACAGTATATAGTCTCATTTTGGAATGGAAGAAAGTGATGGATCGGTTTATTCCACTATACCTTCAAGTCATCCGTTCGCTATCCATACGTTTCACGACCGCCTCATAAGCTCCGCTTCTACGGAATTCGCAGTAAAACTCTGGCATTCTTTTTATGAATTTGAATACTGTATAGATACATCAAGGACCAAGGATCAAACGCCAAATACCAAAGATCAAAGATCAAAGACCAAAGACCATTCCTCAGTCCGAAGTCGATCTCTCTGACGGCTACACAGTCGATGAGTGCGCCGGAGCGCCTGGAGGCGGCCTTCGCCCTCGCTCATACGGCCTACGGCGTCCCGCGATTGCTGCACGTCAAGGGTACGCCTTTTTATAGCTTCTGGAAGCTTTTATATATGCTAAATAGCGCAAGTCCAGTCAAGAACGGAAACCGACAATAAATAAATACTCTCCTCCTCCTCCCCCCTTGCAGACCTCTTCAGCGAACACCTCGACTCTCGCTGCGTCGTTACCTACCTCATGTCCCTCTACCTATCCCTGATCGGACGAAGTTCAGTCGCCAAGATCATGCAGGAAGAGCAGGTGGGATTGCGGTCTTTGATCTATGATCTTTGAACCTTTATCTTTAATTTCTACTCTTCAGGCCTCGCTCCACTCCTCACAGTCGGCCTCACAAGTGGCCAAGATATCGGATGCGAGCGTGGACACGGGTAAGCTTAGCATGACATTTTTAAAATTTTTTTTCCTCATAAATTTATTGTTTGAGGAGTTAAGATTTTTTAGCTACTTTCGCATTATTTATTTTCGCATTTTAATGTATCTCGATTCTTCTAGGCGACGGTCACGTCAGCCGTCTAGCGAGAGCTCAGCAGCAGAGCGTCGACCAGCCCGAGGTACTTACAAGGAATAGAAATTTAAAAAAATTATTTATATTTTAAATAATACATAATATTTTAAATAATGATTTTATTATTTACTATTATCATACATATTTCAGAGCATACAAGAGCTGCGCTCCCGCAAGTCCTCCTCCTCCTCGCAGCGGTCATCGAGGAGTCGGAAAGCGCGAAAGGAGGAGCTGGCGAGGGAGTTCGACGCGTGCCTGGAGCACGTGAGCACTCTAAATATTATTACTATAATCTAAGACTATATTATTATAAATTAAATTATCTAAATATTTATTATGATAAAAATAGGGGGGCTAGGGGCTTGATGACGTTGCATTTTTTTCTCAACTTTTTCTTTAGTTTATCTCTTATTGGTAATCATAAACATTAGTTTGACTAAACGAAATACTCAGGTTCTCGCCTGGTTGCTTGAGGCCGAAGAGGAGGTGGCGACGTTGTCGGATGTTGAATCGAGGTGTGGTGTTATTAAAGCAGAGTTATTATAAATAATATTATCTACATATTTATTTATTTATTATTCATCATTTATTTATCCGCAGAAGTTAAGCCGGGCATACAGCTACATGACGGAGTCGATTATTACAGAAAGCTCCTTTTGGTGAATATGTTTCATTCTTTTAGTGACGACACAGTGTTCTAAATGCTAAGCGAACGAGCCAAAATGCTTAGGATACGGTGTTTTCCGTGCGAGAGTTCCTACCGAAATCATGGTTATTCTTCGGCACCTCGTTCGCTTAACATTTTAACTGCTGTCAGAACACTGTGACGAGAGGCGTCGCTGTTATGAATGACTTATGAAGCATAATCATCAAAAGGACTAGATCCCATATCTCTAGTATTTGCGTATAATACGCTATATCGGAGGACCGGTGATGTAGCGAAGACCTCGTCGTTTCCAGGGATATGGCGGCGGTAAAGCGCCAGTTCAAGGACTACGAACAGCTGATGGCCAACCTCACGGAGAGCCAGGATACTGTAGGCAGGGTGCTGCACCGGGGACAGGTTTGGTGACTCATCACAGTGTTCTAAATGTTAAGCGAACGAGCGCCAAAATGTTTGGAATAAATGGGCTTTAAGTGTGAGAGTTCCTACCGAAATCGGGGTTACTTTTGCGGCGTCTCGTTCGCTTAACATTTACACTGCTGTCAGCACGTTGTGTCGTAGATATTTACATGTTGTTAACAGTACTACAATACTCCTGCACTTCTTTGCGTTCTTATCGCAATCTTGTTTTGCTGTCGGGGTTCCAGTAATTTGCATCAATTAGGCTAAAAACGTATTGTCCCCTCATTAGGTGCTCCTACAAGGGTGCTTCTGTTCCGGGCTCGAAATGTGCATAAATTAAGCTAATTTACATAAGTCAGGCTAATTTGCGTAAATTTAGGTACTTCTGCAACGTGTCGACGATGCGGCCGAGAAGGAGCAGATCCAGCAGCAGCTCGTGCTCGTGAACAACCGATGGGAGCAGCTCCGAGAACTAGCCATGTCGCGGCAGGCCAGTCTGCAGGTGGGTATCACTGCATTCCGAGCGTTCTAATAGCGAATAGCGGTTTCCGCTCATAGGATTCGATCCTGTAGGCGAATCAGTGAATGAAAAATTATGAATTTAAACTTAAGTTCGCGTCTATGAATTCTATTTTCTCTGAACATTTGGTGTCCATTGGCTTAGCCACTCTTGAGAAAATTCAAAAATGGTGGTCAATTCGCTATTAGACACATTCTTCACCGGGCGGAATGCTGTGTATGGTTGAGGAAAATGATATATGAGAAAAAATCCAAGCGGTATGAAGCGACTGCAGACAAAGTAGGAATGAGTCGACTGACGGAACTTTTTCGTCAATAATAGTAGATAATAGTAGAGAACCGCTATCTACTCAGTACAAAATAAAAATGCTTTGCCCCTCTCTCCGAAAGAATGAGTTGATTAGATTCAAAGAACAATCAAACATTTTTTCAATCTAGCCTCCAAAACCATCTCTATCCACTCATTGATTCAATTATGGTGCTTTCTCCGTCGGCTATGATTCTTGGCAGACTTTCGGTGAAAGCGGTTATTCTTTCTCGGAATTTGATGAAAAGTGGTTATTCTTTGCTGGAATTCGATGAAAAACAGTTATTCTTTGTTGATTTTTTTGGAAAAGTAGTCGCTTCCCCCTTATGCATAGGAAAATGCCACCGATTTTCCTTTACTGTGAATGAAGAATGAGGAGTTGATTGAAAAGACGACCAGCAATATAACTTCAATCAACTCAAGTGATCGGAGACTCGTGGGGGCAAAAGTTATATTGGTTAGATTGAGATTGTATTCAAAGAGAATTAGTGTTTTTGGGCGAGCGTTTAGCGGAACTCCACTAGAGATGTGCATGCGAGTTATTTTGGTCAATATGTTTCATTTCTTTTGGTGACGAGACCCGTCGCGGTTATGCATGATGTGTGAAACATAGGCATCAAAAAACTCCCATGTAGAACTGTAGTGGGTTTGCCTAGAAACAGTAAAGAAAAATCATAGAAATTAGGATAATGCGCTGATAAATTGAGTACAATCTGCCTGACCGTGACGAAATGACCAATATGTTTCGCTGCTTTTGGTGACGAGACGCGTCGTGGTTATGACTGTTGTATGAAGCATATACATCAAAAAGACACGAATCACATGCTCTATTCACAGTGTTGTTAAGCGAACGAGCCAAAATGCTTAGTATTAGAGGATATGAATCGTATACTTTTGATGCTTATGTTTCACGCATCATTCACAACCGCGACGCTTCTGGCCACCAAAACAACGAAACATATCGTCGAAAAGTACACGATTCGTATCCTCTACTTAGGATACGGTGTCTTCCGTGCGAGAGTTCCTACCGAAATCAGGGTCATCTTTCGGCATCTCGTTCGCTTTGCATTGTCACTGCGTTGGCAGAACACTGCGTGTTGTTAAGGCGCAGCTCAACACGCTGCAGACGCAGCGTCTTGCGGAAATTTCGGGGTGGTTGACGGAGACGGAAGCGATGGTCGAGGCGGCCGAGCCCCTCGCCGACACGAAGGAGAAGGCCCTCGAACAGGTTTGCGAGCAGACTTCAGTATAATACTCAATCGGCGGAATCAGTATCTGGAAGTGATTGCACTAAATTACCTTTTTTTCACATCTACATGTACCTACCAACATTTCAAAGCCAGCCCGAACAAAGTCAATGAATATTGGTATATGCAACTTCGTTAGTTCTTTTAGCATGTTTGAACATTCATCTTTGTAGTTTGATCTTTGATCTCTGATCTCTTCCTAGATCGAGCAGCACACCGCGCTCCAGCATCGGATAGACGCCTACCAGGCGACCGTCGACCAGCTGGGCAGCTTCGTGGCCGTGGTCAGTTTGTAGTTTGATCTTTGACCTCTGGTCTTTGGTTTTTGATCTTTGATCTCTAACCCCTCATCCCATTCAGGTCGACGACGAGGACGACGGGGGCGGCTCGCTGGCGGTACTCGAGCAACGGCTGGCCTCCATCGGTTTGTAGCTTGAGCTTCGAACTTTGTGTTTTGGTCAATGTTTTCTGCGCGTTGATCTCTGCGCTCTTTAAAGCGATCGCGAGCGATCGCGAACTCGAACTTGATAGTAGTTTGATCTTTGATCTCTGCAGGCGCGCGCTGGGCGACGATCTGTGAATGGAGCGAGAAGCGGGCCGCCGGTCTGGACGGTCTGGCTGAACTCTGTGAGAGGAGCGAGACGGCCAACGCCGCCCTCGAGGACTGGCTCAAGGCTCGGGAACAGGTATTTGCACTTTGATCTTTAGTCTTTGATCTTAAGGGAGGTGACCTTTGATCTCTAGCAAGGGAATGAAAGTCGAGCTAAAGTCCTATGACTTGCGGATAAGACGTGAATTTATTACAATACGTATTTATCATGGACAAGCCGTAAGTGGCCTACGGCTCTACTTAGGGCGATATTGGGGGAGACGGTAGCAACTGTTCTCTTGCGCAGTCACTGCCGCTTCTCCTCCGGAATGGAGAGCTTCGGCTGGCCGGGCGGCGCCTTGCCTGCACGCATGCATGTCGTAGATAAGCATAATACTTTTTTCCGATACATATATATAGTGGAATAAACCGATCCGTCAGTTTCCTTCCGTTCCAAAATGAGTCTAATTCTCTCACTTTTGCACACTATCTCGCTTGATATTCGGAATGCATTCCGGCGGATATTTTTAATCCACTATGCGATTTGCTCACGTTGTTTGCACACACTTTCGCCTCGATTCCGCGACTATATCTATATATCGACGTATCGTCCTACACTCAAAGAAATTTCCGGGGAATATTTCCCCACGATTTGCACATGGGGAATAATGCACTTGTCGGCTGAGGAAATTTCGACTTTTTTGGGGGGGAACTATTCCCTAGCGGGTTGACCAAGTGCACTTCGTGGTGAAAATGTTCACTCGGTATACCTCGCTGCTTCTCCTGCTCCGTTTGCTTCTGCTCCACTTCGGCTCCTTCCTCTTCACCCTCCTCGAGCTCTCCCTCCACCCCTTCCGCCTCCCTCATAGTACTTGGGCGACCCGTTGTCCTCGAAGAACGAGTTGTCGACGTTGCGATGGCAGTATTCTGCCTGGTGGCCGGCACGCACAGTCCCTGGCCTTTGCGCCACAGCGGCACGAAGACTGAAGGCCATGCTTGCTTTTAGAGGATACGAATCGGGTACTTTTGATGGTTCTGAATGTTTCACGCTCAATTCATAGTGACCATTTGTCTTACTATGTTCGGATGGCCGAAACATAACTATCAAAAGTACACGATTCGTATCCTCTACTTACTTTCTGCGACCGCCCAGTACCGTATTTGTCAACCATGCGTGAATCGTGTGAATCAGAAAATAGCTGAGTTCAATTCGCAGGAGCTTCAACAGAAGGCACAAAGTTCTAGAGCTTCGGCAAACGAATGTCATAAGTAACTGTGATTGGTGACCTTCTACCACTGAATACGATCCTAACCAGCAGTAAAGATGGTTTCCATCGCATAGGCCTTCCCCTACCCTCCATAATAATTTGTGTTAGGTGGTGTGCGGCAAATAGATCTAGGGGAAACAGACGAATGAGGGTTTCGAGATCAAGCGTATCGCCTATATATTCGTTTCATGCTTCTCATCAATCTTTGTTTTCAATCCCTATTTTTTCGCTTTCCGAAGGTTTTGCAATGGTGTAGAATGATGAAAAGGGGGGACCCGACACGGTGTTCTGAATGTTCGGAGGGCGAGCGAGGTTTACCTAATTATACAAAAGCTACAGTCTACCACACCACTTTTAGTTTAGTCGAGAGTTATTTTTGTCTGAAAATTTGCAGTCTTTTTGTCTTCATTCTCAGCTGCTGCCAGTTCGCGATAGATTTTAGCCGTATCTTATTCAAACGTCGGTCGCACGCTCGCTCTCCGAACAATTTGCATTTCTTCAGAACATAGTGCCGGGGGGGGGGGGGGGGAGGAACCACCTCTAGGAGTGCTGCCGTCGAGCGTCTCGAGCGCGATCGTCCCTCTGCGCAGTACCAACCACAGGCCGCGCATGCCCGCCACTTGCGTCGCCATCTCGAAGGTGCTGAACGGGAGCCTAGTGCAGACCAGAGCAGCCCTTTCGGGTCTTTTTGATGCATACATATGCTTCATACCACGCATTCATAACCGCGACGCGTCTCGTCACCAAAAGTAGCGAAACATGGTGGACCACTAATAGTGGTCAAAAAGACCGGAATGGAATGCAGCGCAGTGCAGTCTACCTAGTGCGCAGCATTCCTAGCGTTCGATTAGCGAATGGCGGTTTCCACTGTGATCTATCGTCAGCGCGTCCACAAAGATGAGTCAAAATTCGCCAATTTAAAAAGTTAAGCTCCTCCTCATCAGTCCAAAGAGCTATCAAAATTTGGTGAAGATTCGTCCAGCCGTTGTGGAGTAAATGCAAAATTAGTTGCCAATTCGCTATTAGACACTTCGACCTTGCGGTCAGAATACTGTGCGTGTCGGACGAAGGATCGGGGTGATCGGATCGCTTAGAGTGCATTCATTGTCTGCGTATCTTCACACACTGCCTTCCTCTCTTGGATATCGTGCTTGCATCATACGATCGCCGATCATTCGTTCGACTCTATCCCAGCCCATATTTGATCTACGTTTCATCTTTTTTTTGGCTACGGATGACGAATGAATCATAATCATGACACCACACTCTGCGCCTGAAAACAAGCGCGTGTAATTAACGCGCCATCATAATCATAATAAAGTACATAATCAACTTCAGGTTAGTACTGTGCGAAGCTCTAGAAAAGAAAGGTACAGGAAAGAACGATTACAATTGTTCGCATTTTAATAGCTTTTATTTCGCTTTCCTACCTCGCCCTTTGCACGCTCATCCTCAGCTATTCTTCGGGCAACCGAACACCACGAGCGCAGGGAGGCAGAATGAGCGATTGTGGGCGGGGCCTAAACACAGTCATGGACATTCTAGAGATACTAACTCGGTTAGTATTATAGAAACCAACTTGCACTTAACGATCGTACAATATCGCTGGAAGAATTGCAAATACTGAACACGTGCAGCAAATGCTGCAATGATGCGCGAACAAGAATAATAACTATAATCAGGAAGAGTAAATAATAATAGTAAATAAAAATAATAAATAATGTTTAAATAAAAATTGTAAATATACTCTCGCTGTTCAGCAACTGCTCGGCCTGCGGTCAGTCCACCACCTAGAGACGGACGAGGAGCTGCAGGAGCAGGTACAGATAGACAAAAAGATGGAGAGGAAAAAAGATATATAACTATGCTGAATTGTTGCAATTTTTAGATATATTGTCACGTTTTCGTCGCCTGAATGCTTCAAATCTAGATAATGAAGCTGGTAGAGCGAGCTTTCTTTCGTATTTAGAGTTTTTTAAAGCATATTCCTACTTTGCGTCAGGCCGACTACATAGGTAGTTCCACTCTTAATTTATCACAGTTGAAAAGATCACGGTTCAACCTTACTTATCCAAGCTAAAATATTTGCGCAGGTCTCCGCCCTCCGTCTAACCCGTGAACAACTGGAGAAGGAGCACAACCAGCTGGTCAACGTGTCGCGGCTGGCCAACGAAACCGTGAGTTAGATGCATTTATGCAAATTAGGAAATATGCAAATTACGCTAATATTGTGCAAATTAAGGTGGCCCGGCTGGAGGTGGCCAATGGGGAAGGAGCCAACCGCGTCCGGCGGAGGTATTCTTTTTTATTTTTTTAAAAAATGTTTTTTAAAAAAAATACAATACAAGTGTGGAAAGGGGGGGGGCTTTTCACTTGAAATCAAAATTTTCCGTGTTTGGAAGGGGATGATGCTCGAATTTTAAAAAAAGTTCTGTAAACGAATGTTCTCTCCATTCTCTCCCGAAAGAATAAAGGAAGAGTAACTGAGTATGCTTCAGGCTCAAAATGTACCTAGATAGCGTGATATAGATAGATCAGTTGAAGTTTTCTTTTCCTACTTGTCCAACCTTCATTATATGTTCAGATTGGATGCCATTACGCAGCGCTGGGAGAACCTAGTAACGCGGGTGGAGGAGCACTCGAAAATGGTGCGGTTTCCCTCTTATTCTAGAATATTTATATTAATAGTTTCTAAAATATTAATGGTAATATAGTGGAGTAAATCGGTCCGTACCTTTGATTCCAAAATGAGTGTCTACTTCTCTCACTTTTGCACACTCTCTCGCCTTATATTCGGAAACGATTTTCCGACGGGGATCTTTTTAATCCACTATATTATCATTATTATCGATGTGATATCATGCGCAGCTGGTCCACTCGGGCAAGGTTGACCGCGCGGCTGTTTACGGTGCGGAACGAGCACAGAGAATGGACCGGAGCGGAACGGGAGACGGATCGCAGAAGGTATTATTATAAATTATTATTATTATTATTATTATTATTATTATTATTATTATTATTATTATTATTATTATTATTTATTATTATTATTATTATTATTATTATTATTATTATAATATACAGGAAAGCCGACTGACGCAGCATTTTCCTCAACTATATGAGATGGGTAGCGAATGTGCACCCAGTCAAAAGTATGCTTTCGTTGCGCAAATACTGCACAGTCGACTGTAGACAGTAAGGAAGATTCGCGGTGTACCCTGACAAGTTTATTGTCGAGCGAAATTTTAGAAGAACACTCCATAGCAGACCCGTGAAAGTCTCACTGCGAATTATCTATTATAGATGTGCACGTTAGCATTGGAATTTGAGAACAAACTAAATATAATATATTCAAATATAAACAATTAAAAAGAAGAAGTTTCGCTGAAGGCCGTCGTCGAGTCGTTCGTGCGGCACGTCCGTGATATGGAGGCGGAGCTGGCGCCGCTCAGGGAGTGGACCGCCACCTTCCAAGTCAGCAAGCGGCCCGACCAGGTGGGTCACGGTAGGATTGGACAATCGCATTACAGTTCTTTTTTCTTAGTTTTTATAGACCCCGTTCTACTGATAACTAGTCGTGATAGAGGATACGCAAATGGAAATGTAAAACTTCAGGTCAAGCGGATGATTTCGGTCTGCCAAGAAAAGCTACTGGAGATCAAGCAGAAGGAAGCGGGCGTGTCGAGGTTCGGCGTTGTTTCTTTGGGGATAGTGAAGATGTTCAGAAATATTGTGGATGCTATCCACTTCGGAATTAAGATATATCAGTCCAGTCACGTAAGATTTCAACACCCAATACTCGTAGATTTCAAGCATTTTCTGCGGCTCTTAATATCGGATATGTTAATCTGCAGAATTAAAGGAAGGAAGCAGCCACTAATCGAAAAAGTTTTAAAATTTTATGAAATTTTTTTCTAAGGTTTCAAAATCCAAAGAAAAACATAGAGACAATGAAAAAATAAAAGAAAAAGCGTGAAAATCGCATGTTTTATTTTTTCGTTCCGGGCTTCCGTCGTTGAGAATAATGTCGCTTTTGGCTTAATTCCTTTCGCTAAACACAGTAGCATCGTCGTTGGGCGAAATTTCAAAAAATCATTTCTCGAATACTATTAATTTTTGTTTTCTTTTCTTTTGTTTTTATATTAATTTCCACAAGATCTTTCCTATAAGCTTCACTTGAAAATCACTTCCATGTCTCTTTAATTCCTTTCGCTAAACACAGTAGCGTCGTCGTTGAGCGAAATTTCAAAAAATCATTTCTCGAATACTATTAATTTTTGTTATCTTTCCTTTTGTTTTTATACTAATTTCCACAAGATCTTTCATATAAGCTTCACATATAAGCCTCAAGTTTTTTTGTTGCTCTGCACTCTTAGAAAACGACCGTTATGTATAAGCTAAACTTGAACCACCCTTTCCTATTTTGCACACATGCCGTCAACTTGGTGTATATCGGGACAGATTCGGTATATCTTATACGAGGCCATAACTCCGTTCAAAAAGGGTCTAGAAACTTCTGGTTGGTTTCATTCGATTCATCTCATCAAGATCTACCTGTGTACTATGTTTGAGCTCAATTGGTCCACGCAGAAAATAGTTATGACGAAAAACATTAAAATCGCATTTGGTAGGTGTCTATTTGGACTGCAAGGCAAATGATATATAAATGAGATGTTTTCAGGCGTTAGAAGTTGCTCAATCGCATTCAGTATACGGGTAGACAGGCGCCTAAGGATTCCAAAAATTCCAACCAGAACTTTCTACGACCATTTCTAATCGAGTTACGGCCTTATTTTGAATATACCGAATATACCGAATTTGTCCCGGTATGAAAAGTTGACGGTATGGTGTACTCGATAAAGATGAAATATGATTTCGACATGATCTGTTCAAGTTCGCTCCACTATTATTCATAGTCGTGTTTCGTTTTGGGGCTAGCCCGATGATAAAACAATAATCATAAGCCAGATGATAAAATAATAATTATATGCCTGATTATAAAATAATAATTATAAGCCTGATGATAAAATAATACTTATAAGCCTGATGATAAAATAATAATTATTATTTGTTGCAGGCTGCAGCTGGAACTCGAGCACCTCCACATGGCCCCTGGCATGAACTCGAAGGACCTCAAGGTGGCCAACGACGCCTTCCAGCACTTCAATAAGGTTGGACGGGACGTTCCAATTATTGGTGAAAATGTTCCGTCATTCCTACCTACTCTCTCAATTATTTCAACATCCAAGAGAAACTATGGTGGAATAAAAATATCCGTCAGTTTACCATTCCGAATATCGAGCGAGAGAGTGTGCAAACGTGAGAGAATTATAAGCATTTTGGAATCAGAGCAAAGACGAATCGATTTATTCCACTATATTTTGAACGGAAAACGACATAATTTATAACGACTGTGAAGCATAGCCTACTTTTGGTTCTACGCAATATTGTGCATCAAATAAATACCACTACTTGATTTGTGGAGAATATTAAATTGTTATTCCCTGATTTACCCAACATTCTGCTCTTCCGAATATTCCAAATTATTGGATATTGTCTCACCGTGTCCCCCAAATTTTCTCGCATTCTCGCTCGCGTTTGATCTCCAACCTGTGGAACGGATTGATGCGAATTTGCGCATCTGACAACAGGCAGATACGTAAATAAATGAAATAATTTGTCAAAGTAATTAAAAACAAATAAATAAATAAACAAATAAAATAAAATAAAATAAAATTTAGGGTTGGGCCCGGGTCGTGACGAAGATCAGCGAGGCGCTCAATGTTCTATCGGGCCATGCCGATATAGGAGAGGAAGCCGAGGTATTTAAGTTAATTATTTATTAATTATAAATATTTAGCATATCTCAAAACCTTTTTTTTTCTACGGAAGGCTTTCATTGGTTAGCTTCTCCTGTTGGCATGCTATGGTTGAGGAAGGAAGTTCCGTCAGTCGTCTCATTCCTATTTCCGACTTACTGACGGAACTCTTTCGTCAATAATACCAACAGTCATAGATTAATAATGGATAACTATAGTGGAATAAAAAGATACGTCAGTAGATCATTTCAAGCGAGAGAGCGTGCAAAAGTGAGAGAATTAGACTCATTTTGGAACGAAAGCAACTGATGGACCGGTTTATTCCACTATGGCAATAAGGCTTCTATAGGCTATGACCTAAAGACGTGCAGAGCGGCCAGTACAATGATTACGTTTCATGCATCATTCTTAACTGCGACGCGGAATAGTCCACCTGATTTTTCTTTCAGCAACATTTTTTTTGTATTATTTAGGGATCAAGTTATATCCCTTTTATTAACTAATTCTTATTAACTAATTCAAACCTTGAGCTCTTTGTTGTGCTTTCTTAAACCTGCTTTCTAAATATTTCCCCTTTACTGTTATTCCAGTCATCGTTATTCTCTATGCAAACTGCGGACTATATCTATCATTCCTAACAGCGACGCGTCTCGTCGCCAGAAGTAATGAAAGATATTGGCCAAAATAACCAGCCCGCACAACTCTAACACACTGGATAATAAATATATATAGTAGATTTAAAAGATCGGTCGGAGAATCATTCCGAATATAAGGCGAGACAGTGTGCTAAAGTGAGAGAATTAGACTCATTTTGGAACGAAAGAAACTGACGGACCGGTTTACTCCACTATAACTATGCCTTCCCCTCTACTCCCCCGTATCGTCTTTCCCTATCGCCGTGCCCTACAACACGGATAAATATCTATCTATCTATCTAACTACGGAGATTATGGGTAATGAATAGACTATTCCACTCGGGGCTCTTTGACCAATATATTTCGCTGCTTTTGGTGACGAAACGCGTCGCGGTTGTGGAATTTAGCATGAAACATATACATCAAAGAGGACGCGAATGGAATGCTCTAATAGTGAACTTGTGACAGGTCGCGCACGGCATGGAAGAGTGGATGGAGGCGACCCAACGGCTGCTACCGGAGCTGGCCCGCATCCCGTCCAGGTACGACGCATCTGGGATTACGGCATCTTGGAATGGACTTCTTCTGACGTTTGGCACCTTGCCAAACTTCAAATACTGGGCGAAAGCGAGCCAAAATGACGCTCTATTTCTTCAATTTTCACTCCTAAAATAAGTCTATTTTAAAAAATATAATAACATTTTATTACAGAGCCGAGCGGGCCGCCCGCCTGGCGAAGATCCGCACGCAACTCGCGACGCAGAAGGATAATTTAAAGCTTATCGAAAAGTATGAGAGTCTCTCTTTATGGTAATAGAAAAATAACCATGGCCTTGTGTGAATATGAACACGAAATGAGAAAATCCCTAAAATTGTAGCATTTCGAATTGGACGGGAGCGTGCGTGGGATGGGGGTGTGCGGCAGGGGGGGCGCGTTGACTTTTTTCGTTCCAAATGCGTCTAATTCTTCCATTTTAGCTAGAGGTGTGCATGAGAGTGTTTTTATAAATGATGTATGAACCATAAGCATCAATCAAAAGAACCCTCATGCACAACTCTAATTTTTATATACACTCTCCTCCGATATTCCTGGTTCACCATAGGTGCTTTTCCGTTTATTTTTCCTGCTCTACCACGTTCCCCTCTAAACTATCGACTCAGGGACGCACCCCGGCGAGCCATCCTGGGCAAGGGACTGGAGATCCTGAGCAAGAAGGTGGAGGCTATGGACGATATGACCGAGGAGGAGAAGCTCGTGCAGGAGGTGGGCATTTTTTTAAAATCAAATATATTATATTTTTTCAAATTTAAGAAAATCTTCTAAACGTTTAGAGTGAAGCGGCATGTGGAGTGCGCCGAGTAGTAATGGGCTATTAGGGTTCTCCTTTTGAGTCTTCTTTTGAGTATTATATAAGTTTCACGCTTCTGTACGTAGCGGAGCGTCTCTGCGCAGCACGAAAACTGTAACATATTTGTGATAAAAGCTCAACAAGAGAACCGTATAGTTTAGACGGTCCTAGGTAGTTCGGCAACCGCATTCTGTTGAGGTGGAGGGCGAGTGGTGCTCCGTCGGGGACGAGGCTAGATTGGAGGAGGAACTGAAGCGAAGCGAACGGTTGGTCAACGAGGCGCGCAAGGTGAGCATAGTAGAGAGAAAGGGAAGATATAATCGTTCCGGGCGTACCTCAGATTCCGGTCTCTCTAGGATCATCATACCAGCTCCCAATATATTACTTGAGGAAAACGAACGTTGAGAAATCTTTGCAGCGCCCTCCGCTAAATGCAGTGAAACTCTCTTGACAAAATGCCAGCTTAGGCTAATCTCCGGCTCCGGCTGAAGTTTTACGGTGGTTAGCGGAATGAACTGTGCAGCTCTCTCAACGTTCATTTTCCTTCAATAATATCTCATGTCAAAGTCTTGGTTATGGTGATCTCAAAAAGTGTTCACTCTCTGATATAGCTGTTTCTGGGTTGGCATGGTATTGCTTCAAAGTGCGAAAGAAATCTGCTAAACAGCGCAACTCGTAAGATCGAATTATACGTTCCGATTTTCGCCACTATAGAGAGTCGCTTTGCCACTTTCTGAGATTTCTACAAAAAAAAAGAAAATAATATTTCCAGTAAAATGAGGGTAAAATGAAATCGCTTCAGGCGGGTATGCCGGCCGACGTCGTAGAGAAAGCGGAGACGAGGAGGGCCGAGATGGAGGAAAGGTGGGTTTTAGGCATACGAATACATATGTTAGAGTGGAAATGAACATATGTTGTGAGAAGAATATCCATTAAAATAGGCCTACCAACCTCGCTTCAGAAAGCGCGTCACCCACGCGGCCTTGGCCAATCTGCAGGCAGCCGAAAGCAAGCTGGAAGAGTACGTTATAAGAATTACTTTGAAATAGATAACTGGAAATAAAATAATTTTGAATTATTTCAGAATCCGTTCCTCGCTCAGCCTGGACAGCGGCTCGGCGGTCGAGGGCTGGAAGCGGCTCAAGGGCCTCAGAGAAGATCTGACCGCGAGTGAGAAGCTGCGAAAGGTGGGATAATATTTCTGTGAATCTAGCCGATGAAGTAAGCATAATGATTTATGTCCATCTCGACGCGTTAGAAAAAAATATTTGGGCTAAAACTGGAAAAGAGAAGAAACTTCTGCTTATTCAGGAAGCTGAGCGTGCAGCGGAGAAGATGCTCGCGGTTGACGACAGCGTGCCGCAAGAGGTACTGATAGCTTGATAATTTATTCCTCTTTTATTCTTTTCTTTTCATAGATTATTCCATACTCAGACATCAATTCTGTCCAAATCCTACTGCTTCTTGCACTCAGGTAGTGGACCGCACGCGCTCCCGAGTGAAGGCCCTGCAGGAAGCGTGGAAGGACCTCGAGCAGAAGGTCGGATAAATTAGAGGGTTTAGGAAAATTAGGCACATATTTTAAATATTGGTTAATTTTTTTTATTATATAAAATAACATATTTATCTGCAGGTGGACGACGACGCCAGCTGGGCGGAGAAGGAGGTGCGGAAGGCCGCGCAGAGTATGTGTTGTTTGAGATTGTTTTGCTTGAGATTGGATTTGAGATTGTTTGAGATTGGGTTTATGAATTAGGTAATTGTATCATCCATTGGTAATAAAGACTTGAAGCCATCCTCAATTCATCAATTTGCTTATCAATATTATCACGATAAATTAGGAAAATGATAAGAATAAAAAGAAAACTCAGAAGCAATCGTCGAGCGCCAGCGAACGGTCGACAAGCTGGAGAAGGTTTGCTTTTTTATTATTGTAAAATTAAAATTTATTTATATTAATTATTTTCTAAATTTACCCTAACTTTTCCCGTTCAAGGAGGTGGAGCAGAGCCAGCGAGCCAGCGATGCGGAGGAGTATACCGAATACCTGGATGTGAGCGGGGAACAAAGAAAAAAGGAAAAAAGAAGAAAAAAGAAATGAACCGGGAAAACATGGAAAAATAGATTTTTCTTTTTATTAGCTCAGTATAGCCCATTTGAAGCTACTGAAAATGTAATATGGCTGCCCACTTTTTTATTGTTATTTTCTCCTATCACTAAACTTCCCTGCAGAACCTCGAAAACCTCGTCGACAAGGTCAAGCCGACGCCGTCCTTCAACGACCTCGTGCAGGGTTGGTCTTCTCTCTTTGGACGTTGAACTTTGAACTTTGATCTCCGACCTTATATCTTTGATCTTTGATCTTTTATATTTGATCTTTGATCTCTCAGGTGTCGAGGAGTCGTCGATGAGGGAATCCTACTCCAAGTTGCGGGAGAGCGTCGAGCGAGCCACGGCCAAGGCGGAGGAGCGGATGACCGAGCTAGCCAAGCGGGCGGAGGAGGCGGAGAAGTGAGGACAAAGATCAAAGATCAAAGATCAAAGACTAAAGACCAAATTTCACTCATGACCCGGCTGCTTTCCGCTTCCTGACCCAGGAAGCCTACGAAAAAAATTTAATTCGGAAGTTTAGAGACATTTTAGGAAATAAAACGTAGAAAATAAGAAAAAATATTAAAATAAATGAAATATGAAAATCGCCAGGTTCGAACGCTACGCCGCCGACATCTCGACGTGGGCGGGACACGTGTGCCAGATTCTCGCCCTCAGGAAGCATGCTGACGTCACCGCCCTCGACGTGCCCGCAGAATACAAGGTATCGGGAGAGGGTGATCTTTCATCTTTGATCTCTGATCTCTGATCTTTGATCTCTGATCTTTCGGTGGTCAACGTTGTCTTGTCGATCTCCGTATTCATCAATCGCACATATGTTCGCTATCTAGTTTCCAGAGGTTCACGCGGCTTTGGAAAAATGCTTACAGTATCTGGTTCTTCTGATTAGGTTTCATGGTTAGATTGAAGTATCCAGAACTTAAGAGGGATCGCCCTTATCTCACTCTTGCCCAGATGGCTCTTCTCAGAGAACCCTCGCCCAGACGCTTTCTACACGCTTTTTTTCCTTTGTGCCCGGCCCATCCGCCCTTTGTTGCTCGTCGTCTCTTCTTTGGCCGTGCTATATCCGCCTTTCCTCTGCGTCTCTGCCCTGCTCTCGCGTTTGCGTGCGTTCTCGCCGGTCTCTGTCGTCTGGCTCTCTCGCCTCCCCCTCCCCTCTGCTTCTACCGTCGGATATGCCTCTTGGATGGGATGTCCTCAAGAGAGAGAGAGAGAGAGAGGGAGGTGTTTGCCAAGATTCTGTTCTCTCTTTCTCTCCCTCTCGCCAACCTCCCTAGTTCCGTCATCGTGTTGTTCAACGCTCCGCGTGCCATCTCTCACCATTCGCTGCTTCTCTGGTTCTCTCACTTTCGCCTGCTCTCTCGTCTCCTCTGCGTCTCTAACCCTCACTCTCGTTCGGAACCCCCGTCACACGAGTGGTCGAACCACTTGGTAGCCCCGCTGGAGCTTCTGTGCTTTCTCCGAATTGCAGACTCGCATCAGCTGATGGCTATGTAGATAGTCATTCTCATCGGTTTTTTTAGAATTTTCGCTTTTGTTTATTATCTATTTCTTTCCACAACAGGAGGGAGCCTATTCAAAGATGCAAAACGTTCTCATGAAAAGGTGCGGCTTCTGTAGCTCTATTACCTTTCATTGCTACAATTATGCAACATATATTATGAATTTAGAAAAGTTCCTTTTCAAACCTAAAGCATTGCGCTGCTAAAGCTTTACCTTTATCGGATACACCATACACAAGTGTGCGGCGGAAAGGGTAGTAGTGGGTATTCGGGAGGGGGATGTTTCGCTTGAAAACTCTAAATATACTCTCGTCCAGGAATCATCTGTAAATATCCCCGCAAAGTCATGTGTTTTCTGCTGAATGACTACTGGTGGTGCTAGGATAGCGGGGTCTGTTTGCTCTGTGTAGATCCATCTGTCAGAAGTAGGCTAGAAGATCTTGCGTACTGGTAGATGTTTTACTGTTTTTTTACTATGCACCGGAGTAGCTACCCGAACAGGCGAATGTATGGTGGAATAAGCCGATCCGTCAGTTTCCTCCGTTCCAAAATGAGTCTAATTCTCTCCCTTTTGCCCACTCCCTCGTCCTATATTTGCAATGATTTTCCGATGGATCTTTTTAATCCACTATATTTGAAGTTATGAATGTAAAAACTTTACGTGCCATGCAATATTACATGCTCCTCGTCAGCTATCGCTTGGGAAATGGTGCAATCATCTTAGGTTGCAATCGTTTATGGTTGAGGAAAATGTTCCGTCCGTCGTTTCATTCCTTCCTATTTCCGACGAGAAAGCGAAGCGGTCAGAAGAGAGTCCAGACAAAGTAGGAATGAGCTTACTGACGGAACGTTTTCGTCAATAATATTTGTTGGCCAACTGTTGAGTACGCTTACGGGAGGGCTCTCAATGGTGGGCGGCTAATCTCCACGCTTTTTTCCTTTACAGAATCTTGGATCGCTCGAGTACCTGGCTGAGGTATGGGTTATGCTCTAGATAAGGCATGATTAAACTGTAACTGTAACTGCATGATTGCATATAACTGCATGATCTGAACACAGAAAAAAAGTATGTGCTCTTTTTGCGCTCCTGGACGTATTTTGTGCCCGACGAAGCAAGAATGTGCTAGATATATGCCCAGGGCAAAAACTAGCAAATCGACAAGAATAGCGCATAATTTTCTCTAATGTAGTACTGTATACGATGCATGGCCGTATCTACAGCTCGATATTATTGCACAGCATTCCAAGCGTTCTAATAGCGAATGGCGGTTTTCGCACATTGGATTTGATCCTGTGGGCCAATAAGTGGACCAAAAATTATGAACTTAAAAACTTAAGTTCGTTACTGTGAGTTGCATAAGCTCTGATATTTTGGCGAAGATTTGTTCTGCCACTCTTGAGAAAATTCAAAAATAATGGTAAGCTATTAGACACATTCTTCACCGGGCGCAATGATGGGATTGGAGAAAAAACGAACGTTGGGAAATCTTTGCAGGGCACTTCGCTAAAAACAGTGAAACTTTAGTGGCAAAATGCCAGCGTAGGCTAATCTCCGGCTCCGGCTGAAGTTTTACGGTGGTTAGCGGAAGGAACTGTGCAGCTCTCTCAACGTTCATCTTCCCTTAATAATAGTATGAATTAGGCGATTGTTGCAGCGTGAATGCATGCTCGAAAATGCAGCAAATACGAAGGGGTCATCCATTGATCTAAATTGCCTTGAAACGGCCAAAGACACCTGCATAATCTCCCGGTTTCCTAGCAGTATAATAACATCGGAGTAGCCCCTTAATCATTCCCCGTTCCTACCCCTTCCCTAGACCCGCTCCCACGATATGTCCGTTTACTCTCCTCCTCCACTACCTGCATACCTGATCCCCCCCTACCCCATACTATCCCTTGCTATCCAACTCGAGCGTCCCTTCTCACTTACTCACAGTCTTTCTCGAACGACATTTCGTGCAAAATCTGAGAGTTTGTTGATTTTTCAAAATAAAAGGGCGTGAAACTAAAATTCTAAAGCCTTGCATGAATCCCTCTAACAAGCATGACATCATGTCGTAGTGCCGCCCCCTGTGTGTTCTAGTTTTATCCTTGATGTTTGTAGTTTGTAGTTTGATCTTCAATTTGTAGCAAATGGCTCGCGAGTACGAGGCTCGAGAGGGCATGCTCAAGGAGATGGCGGCGCTATCTGAAGGCTCGGCAAACGACCGGACACAAGTCCAGCTAGAGCACGCGCAGGTTTGCGGAGAATTATTTGAATTTTTGGAGTTCCCGCCAAATCGGAAAAGCGCGCGAATTTGAAATTTGCACAGAAGACGATGGCCGACGTGAGCGACAAGCTGGTGGCCTTCAGGCATCCGGCTAGCTACACGACTAAGGTAATTTTGCGGACGGCAGAGTTGAGTGATCTTTGGTCTTTAGTTTTTTTTTCGCATTACACACGCTCTGGATAAAGAAAATAACTGCGAAAAAGCTTTTTTTTTCGATGCCTCTATTGGTCACTAGTTATCTTTTAGAGATTTGATCTTCGATTTTTGAACTCTGGTCTTTGATCATTGATCTTTGATCTCTGATCTCCGATCTCACAGGTCCAACGGGTGGCACAGCAGCTGGCCGAGTGGGAGAATCGGCTCGATGAGATGGTCGGCCTAGAGATATTCGCCTGTCGAGAGGCCCTGCACGAGGCCAAGCAGATATCCACTAAACTTGAAGCCATGGTCGAGGTTGGTAGTTGATCTTTGATCTTTGATCTTTAAACTTACTGCGGAATCTCTTACATAGGTTGTGGTTTTCTCGATACATTCCCTCCGGAGAGACCTTCGATCTTTGAGACCGATCTTTGATCTTTGGGAATGATC
Organism: Micoletzkya japonica; assembly: GCA_900490955.1. Lineage (NCBI taxonomy): Eukaryota > Metazoa > Nematoda > Chromadorea > Rhabditida > Diplogasteridae > Micoletzkya > Micoletzkya japonica. The sequence goes on along the minus strand of LS855433.1, from coordinate 197,985 downwards.
TTTGATCTTTCGTAGGAACTGCAATCGCTCGATGCGGGCAAGGACCAGCTACTCAACGACAAGATGCTCTCGGCTTCTGAGGCGGCCAAAGTGGACGCATCACTGAAGGATAGCAAGAAGAAGCGAAAGGTGCGAGCAATTTGACATTTGATCTTTGATCTAAGATCTTTAATATTTATTTTTTTACGGTTACTCCGTGCTATGGTTGAGGAAAATGTTCCATCAGTCGTCTCATTCCTACTTCCGACGAGAAAGCGAAGCAGCGGTATGAAGAAAGTCAGACAAAGTAGGAATGAGTTTACTGATGGAACTTTTTCGCCAAGAATACTTGTCACACGAACAACATGGTTTTGCAGTGCTCAATTTTTTCCTTTTTTTTCCTTTCCTGAAACATAACCGCTCAATGATAAATACCTTTCCTGAAACATTGTCTTTTCTTATTATTTAGAACAACCTACAAAACAGTAAAACTTTTCTTCTAATAACTGGTTTCTCTCTGTTTTCCTCTAAATTTCAGGAGCTTATCCTGCGCGCAGAAAACAATGCAGACCGCCTGGATGACTGCCTCATCTTCGTGGGGAAGATGGAGGATCAGGTTGGGGGGTGGGGGGGGGTGGCTAACATTAAAGGACCTCGCATTCGGAACGCCGTAATCTATTCAAATTCCTGACGGCATCCTGACGGATACGATTAGTTTCTCTTCCATGCCCTTCCCTGTCTCGCTATGCAAATTAGTCTCAATTAACATGACTACGGGACCGAATGGTCCTCCTTTAATATAGTGAAATAAACCGATCCGTCCGTTGCTATGATTCCAAAATGCGTTTTTTTTTCTCTCGCATTTTCGCACTCTCTCGCTGGATATCCTGAATGGTTTACTGACGTATCTTTTTACTGCACAATATTTTCAATCACTAGATAAAATGAGAAAAATACTGCGCAACTAGCGCTTGCTAATGCGTAGTCTTCCTGGATCCCAAAATCTTTAACGTTTCTTGAAAATTGATTTTTCGAGAAATACAAAGAAATGATATTCAGGGCCAACAGATCGATGAGGTCCTCAACGACATTGAGCGGCGAATCGGCGACTTTGCAAGGTGCATACATATTTTTTCCCTTGTCCTACGTGTTGGAAAAACGTGAATATTTGCATAATGACTAATTTTTTTAGAAGTTTTTTTAAATGAATAATATTATTAAATATGAAAAAATTAGCATAGATAATCTCCTCAGAAGCGAGAGCACCGGGGATGACGGGGCGGTCAAACAGCTGGTGGTAGAGTGGAACCGGAACGAGGGCGCGCTCAAGGTAATTTTGTACAAAAAAAAGCAAAACGTTGTATAATAGAATAGAATATTATTAATTAAAATTAAAATTAAATCAAATTTAATTCAGGAGCTGGAGCAGTTCGAGCGGCTGGTCAGGGAGAAGGGCGCTAAAGGTGGGGGCGAGGGACATTGCGAGAAAGTAGGGGTTGAAAACCAAGCGCAATTTGCGTATTTATCGTCTGATTCTCTTCATTCTTTCCTGTTATACCTCAATCTCTCGGTCTGATAATGCGATAAAATTGCTTGGTTTGCAAACACTATGAGAAGGAATGACAGAATGAAGCCCATGAAAAGATATCGAATTTCTCGAGGGAACATGCGGTTTATTTATTTTCTACGTACCTATTATTTATTTACTAGCAACTACTCAGTATACTTGAAGCGAAACGAAACGCTTGTCTTGCCTATGTATCTCTGACTCGTCTGCAAAGGTGCCGCTGACCATGAGCTTATTTTATTTATTTTTCAAACGCTAAATTGTGTGGATAATGTTAAGTCGACACGTTCAGGCAGCGAGCAGCAGTACCTCTCACGGCGCAACCGCGCCGACGCCCTCAAGGAGGTGCTCGACGGGTGGCAACGGACGCTACAGGTCTGGCCGTTGATCGTTGACCTCTAGACAAACTAGAGTGCAGTTTGATCTTTGATCCTAGACTAGAGCGTAGTTTGACCATTGATCCTAGACTAGAATGTAGTTTGATCTTTGATCTCTCAGGCGATGGAGGACGACGAGGAGTCGTTGCTGCTGCAAGTGGAGCAGCTCCACGAGGATTTGAATGCTAAGCTAGAGGCGGCCGAGGGCGAGGAGGGCAAGCAGGTAGAGTGGGGATTTATTGACAAAAAAAGTAGATACCCCCACCCTCTGTAAGACCTTCAAAAGCTGCAAATGAGGGCCGTTAATAAGCGCTTTTTTGCAGTAAATGATCCCAAATGACAAGAACGAAGCTGCTCCTGGTCTACAGTTGCATGTAGAAGAAGTATGATTGCGCCCTTTACGCGTGTTTTTTTGCAGCTCTCGCAGACGCTCAACTTCCTGCGCGGGACGAGGGACCGGCTTTCCGCCCGGGCTAGAAGGCTGTGCTCCATCAAGTGAGATATAGTGGAATAAACGGCGATCCGTCAGTTTCTTTCGTTCCAAAATGAGCCTAATTCTCTTACTTTTGCACACTCTCTCGCCTTATATTCGGAATGATTTTCCGAGCAGACTGACTGAGAACTATTGCGAAGCGTCCGACGAAATGTACGCGAAATTAACGCGATGACGTTGGGCCACAGCGCGTCCTGTGATCCTGTCTTGTCTAGATGACGACTTATCAGATGGTGATAGAAGAAATATTTACAGAAATCTACCGGCGATAATTGATTTTCTCATTTCCAGACCGCGCCTGTCCCTGAACGACCTGGTGGGTGACGTGAACAAGCGCTGGAAGCGGCTGGAGGACCGCCTGGACAAGGCCGATGGTTAGGCTGTTCTAATTTACAGCTATTTAGCGCTGCTTGCTCTCCTCAGCCCATTAAATAATAAATAGTACATTTCTCAAAAAATCGTAACTTCTCCATAGCCGTGTCAAATATGTACAATTGCTTACCCTCCCTGTGCAATCTTCGGGCTGCCTTCTTCGCCTTCGTTGTTCGCCGTCTTTTTATTATCCTTAGTTACAACCTCAGAGATTAGAGATCAAAGATCAAATAAATTAGAATATTCAGGAGGCCAGCGACCCGCTCCGCTTCTAGAAGAAACCACCGAGGAGAGGGCGCGGGCGGAGGAGGAGGAGGGAGGAGGAGGAGAGAAGGCCGAGGGCGACGTTATGACTAGGAGCTTCTCCCAGCAGGTTAGAGATCAAAGATCAGAAACCGAAGACAAAGATCACGTAGATCAAAATGTATGCATTGCTCGCAATCCTTCTTCTTAGCGGCGCACTATCAGCCTGTGAGATCTGGATCGAAGATCAGAGATCACGAATGTGTCGAGACACTTATCTCAGTCTTTACACATCTCAATCCCATTCCCCCCCTATTCCATTCCCTCACCACCTGTACAGTACAGGTAGAGCGTCTGAACTAGAGCATTCCATTCGGGTCTTTCTGACCAGTATGTTTCGCTGCTTTTGGTGACGAGACGCGTCGCGATTATGACTGATGCGTGAAACAAATACATTAAACATACCCCCCCCCCCCGAATGGAATGCTTTGGTCTGAACATGCACTGGAATTCCTCCAGATGGCCGCCAGCCGTGTGCTATATCGTGTTTTTTTTCTTTCGAATTCGCGCCGTCGTATCTATGGTGCGCAAAAAGATAGCAGACCATATGGTCAGAAGGGGACGAATCTTGTTACAATCGTGGCTGACAGAGTGGCGGAAGTGAGAGATTGCTAGATATTTGTGCATTTACATAGAAGAGCGAGGTAAAAAATTGGGTTATCATGTCAGATCGATATTTATTTATTTATTTATTGAATACACCGTGAGGTGTGCGGCGGCAGGTAGGGGGAGATGGCAAGGATAGGGAAGCTCCGGGGGTAGGGGTAGGGATATCTTCACTTCAAAATAAAATAACAAAACAAAACAAAAATATCTAGTTATGGAGTGGAGATAAATTAAATTAAATTAAATCTTCATGTCCCCTCATTCATGAGCACGTTCTGGAAAAAACAATTCCTTTTGAACCGGAGATTACGCGTACAAAAATTGAAGAAAAACCACATTAGTATATCAGCTCACCTTCCGAGCACCAGTTCCCACTGACATTCATGCACACGCTTCTGACATCATTTTATAGCTCTCATATGCTAGCGTCTAGGTTTCAAGCCGCACATTAAAATAGCCAGAAAGTTTTCTTTTCACTGATTCATTGAAACTCTATGCCGGAGGCAATGTTCTTCTCTTCGCTCGTAGATGGGATCCGATCGGATTCGCGGGAAATGTGTGTGTGTGTATGGTGTAAGAGAACAGCGCATACCGCTCTCTTCGTAGGACATCGCTCATTTACCCCAGGCTCACGGTGGCCACCACAATGTTCTGATGGCCGTGTAAATGCTAAGCTAACGAGGTGCGAAAATGACCCTGATTTCGGTAGGAACTCTCGCGTGGGAAAGCATTTGATCGCAAACATTTTGGCTCATTCGCTTCGCAATGAGAACGTTGTGGTCCCCTCTCGAGATCCGCATAATAGCTCGATCGGCGCCGGTTGCCCGAGATTTTGCCTTGTTCTTCGTCTTTCGCTCACGCACAACTCTTCGTTAGTAGAGTGTTGTGCCGGCGAGTCAATTCGATGATTACTTTTTCATGCACCTTATTTTTAACCGCGAACCTTGTTTTGCCTCGTCTGTCCATATCCATTACTTACCTCCTCCAGTGCGTACGAGAGTGTGGATGAGCGAGAGGGAGGGGTTTACACCCGGTGAATATCCCTCATAGTGGGAGGGAGAGGGAGTGAGGGAGGGAGGGAGAGATAGAGAGAGAAATAGAGAGCTCCGGACCTGCTGTACTCTCGGGTCCTTAGGCTTCCTTTCCCTGTCGCCTTTTTGCCTGCTTTATCGCCAATATATAGCACTTGATAGTCGTTCCAATCAAAAACTGTCAATATCCACTAGGCGTAGTCTACAATTATGCCGATCTTCGCATTAAAACGTGCATTCCGATGATAACATGTCTGACTTCCGTTGTTTACCGCTTATTTGCGATTTTAGCCAGCGTACTTTATAGTAAGCAGAGAAAGTCCGAGCAAGTATGCGTGGAACGGAAATTTTAACATGAGTATCGACAATATTCATATAAGGCAATGTGCGATATTACAGCTTCCAGTAGATCCCATGAAGTGAAATTGGAATTTTTATGAGCCTATTACGTGTAATAGCTACCATAATTTAGCTTCTCCTCCTGTTCTCGAGATCTAAGAGAGGTAGAGAGAGAGAGAGAGATTCTACGTGATTTGTAGACTGGAAGTCCGAGCAGCATGCCTCAGGGAACTACACAGAGACGACGGGGGGAGGGGTGGGGGGAGGTAGATTGAGTGGTTCAGAGGGTCTACGAGGGTCTCTCCCCTCTCGCCTCTCCCTCCGTCTTACCTCCTCCCCCCACCACCCTCCCTGCTTCTGTCAGGTGTCTCTGCAACGCCCTTGTCACAAGTTCAGGTCCTGCCCTCTCCTCTCCCCCTCTCCTTCTCTTTCGTCTTCTCTCTGCCTCTCTTGCAATCACATTCAACAACTAAGCGTCTTCTTCACTCTCCGTCTTTATTGACGGAATCACGCCGTCGCACTTGTGCTTTGCTCTCACTATGTTTTTTTCTATATCGAGAAGCTAGGTTTGCTAGATCTGCACGGTTTTCCGGTAGATCTACATCCTGTCATCGCAAGCTTTTTAAAAAAATATTTCTTCAATCTCCATTATCTGTAGCCCAGTGTATCTTCTCGTTTTGCCAGTTGCCGTATTTGTATTGCTACCTTTGGGCGCTCTATGTCGTATGCCTGGATTTGCTTTGCAAAGTGTGTTCTTAATAAATATGTCATAGATAGAAAAAATTAGTCCGATAGTTGCTGTCATTCCTACTTGCGAGCGAGCGAGCGAGGCGGCGTGAAGAGAGTGTTGGCGAAATATTATTATTAGGAATGCGACGTTTAATTATGGAACTTGTTCGCCTTTACCACTTCTTTACCACTACCTCACTTCTTTACCAATCACGCAAATGACTAAATACGCTTCACGCGCTTTTGATAAACACGCAGAAAACGTCAGGAATCGATCGTCTTCTCTGTGTGTGTGACACTTCGTGTAAATAGTCGCAGAACAGGTTTTGTCAGTAAAGTTCCTACTTTGTCTGCACTTTAAAGATCAGAGACCAAAGATCAAAGATCAAAGATCAATCGTTCCAGGTCCAGTCTCTAGGGGACCGCGTGGCCAAGGCCCGGCAGCATCTGGACACCGACCGCTACCCGGTGGCAGATATCACCGAGTGGAACGCCCGCGTCGACGAGGTTGGCGGAGAGAGATCAAAGATAAAAGATCAAAGATCAGAGATCAAAGATCAAACTATAATGTAGTTTGAACATGAAGCAACCGAATGTCACCAGAGTCCGAGACATTGACAAATGTTGCGAAAATGTCTTGCCAAGTGAAAAGCTCAAAGGCCAAGCTACGCTATGATCTGGCAGATCAACGATCAGACTAGAGTCTAGGGGCTAAGATTCGCTGTCTCATCTAGGTTGACAACTGGCTAGCGGCCCAACGTCCGGCGGTCGAGGCGGCAATCATGGAGGGCAGGTTGGTGGGGGGTATACGGTATACCGTATAGCGTACAGTAACCCTATCCGGTTTCCTTTCTGAGTCCTTTTCTCGACTACGTTTGACGCTTCCATAAATATATGAATGAATGCAGAATAAGAACGTAAGACATAACACGGAAACAAATGAACCCTTGCTACTAGAGTGCGACTATCGAATACACTTACATTCTCTGCATATCTCATTCTCTTCATCTTCCTGAAGAGGGCCTGATCGCGGTATATATATCTCATTCGATAGTCGCACTCTACTTGCTACGTTTTTTCACTTTCCTCTTTTTCTTGTTTTATCTATGCATTTCCTTGTGAGATAGCAATAAAGTGTGTACGTTGGGATGGGACGTCTTTTCCTATACCAGCTAGGTATAGCTGTTTATAGAAGGGTGTGAAACGTGACCGAATACATGAACCATCTCCCGCTCCTTTTGGGATCTGCCAAGGTTTTTTTTATTGCAGGAAGCTGGCACAGTCGGGCAGCATGGAACTGAGTACGCACTCGGACATCGAGAAGCTCGACGAGATTGTGGACGAGACGCAGAAGGTACGGAATCTATTCATAGCTTGGAGCATGGCATTTTCAAATTTAGAAAGGTAAAAGAAAAGGAAAACCCGTTAGCAAGTTAACAAAAGATGAATACAAGAAGTACATATTATTGGAGGAAAACGAACGTTGGGAAATCTTTGCAGCGCACTCCGCTAAATACAGTGAAACTCTCTTGGCAAAGTGCCAGCTTAGGCTAATCTCCGGCTCCGGCTGAAGTTTTACGGTGGTTATCGGAATGAACTGTGCAGCTCTCTCAACCTTCATTTTCCTTCAATAATAAACGAAGTAAATCGAAAAGGTTAATAACTACAGTAAATATTGGCCGATTCCAGCTCGAGGAGGAAGTTGAATCGTCGCGTGCCTCACTCTCAGCCCTGAGCGCCGACGAGGAGAAGCTGGACCGGGACGTCAAGGCCCTCGAGGATGCGCTGAGGGCGCTTCTGAAGGCGAATCTCGATGACCCCATCGTGGCCAAGGTCGAGACTAGGAGACAATTTCAAGATGCTTGGGAAAATCGTTTCATCAATCGTTTCATCAACCTTGATCTGCGCGCAGTTGGTCCTATGCGCGATAAAAGCGGGGGGTTGGAAAAATAGTTAGGATGAGCGTATTTGATTAGTTAGCTAGCACTCCGTGTGGGGATCTTTTGAAATTTTTTACTTGGTTTTCGTGGAGTAAAAGGCCATGAAGAAGCCAGGAAGCCAGAGAAATGAAGAGGCACAGCGGTGAGTGGACGGCCAATTTACGAAGCGCCGCGCGAAAGCCAAACCGAGTTTCAGGCCACCCGCAAGTCGCTGCTGGAGAAGGAGGCGCTGCTGTCGGACGTCTCTCGTAGGGCTTCCGGTTGGTCTTTGGTCTTTGATCTTTGATCCCTGACGTTCGCCTTCAGAACTGCACGCGGCGCTGCCCGGGCGGTCGTCGACGTTGCGAGACGAGCGACTGGATGAGCTCAACGAACTGCTGAATACGCTCGATGAGGAACTGAGTCGCGTGGGACAGGAGGAGGAAGGTAGATAGTAATGCTAGGGATATTGTCAAGGAAATGTTGAGAACAGTAGGTTGCCGTTCTCCCTGCTCAGAGTGCGATATCATGCTTTGCTGCACATTATCACGAAAGAAACGGAGCATAAATACGCGTAGAGCATGGGACGCTACTCCGTCCCAAAATATGAACTTGCACATATTTCAAATATTTGCCGTGCTTTCTTTCTTATAGTCTAGTCAATCGGAAGAGCGATGTTTCTGCGCTTTGAAGACAATAGTGAGCGAGTGTTTAGCCGACGTCGACAAGCCCACAGAACAGCAGCCGGTTGAAGCGGCCCTCGAGGAGCCGACTGAGCCTGCGGCTAAGGAGGTGTCCGAGGGCTCCGAGGAGAAGAAGCCCAAGGTTGAGGAGGAGGAGAAGCTGGAGAAGAAGAAGGCAGAAGAAACGGCTACATCAGCTGCTCCCAAGGGCAAAAGCGCCAGCCCATCGCTGGGTAAGGCTGATATTTGATCCTTGCTCTTTGACCTTTGATCTTTGATCTTTCCCAAATCTGCGCTCTTTCAGCCATGGAAGTGGACGATACGGGCCGCACGACGGAGGACGAGCTGGAGCAGAAGCGGTTGAAGGAGGCCAAAGAGGTCAAGCGCAAGGAGAGCATTCCCGAGGAGGTTTGATCTTTGATCTTTGGACTTTGGACTTTGATCTTTGATCCCTGCGAGCTTTCCCCACCCCACTACGTGGCCAACCTGTCTACTGACCGTGCACTCCTTTTCCCCTTCATAACCGAGCACTTGCGACCGACTCTTTTCCAATAATTTGTAGTCATTAGCTATAGATGAATTGCTTTTCGATCACTCTATTTCGAATGATGCCTTCGCACCACCGTTTGCACCCTTAGCCTAGGTAGCAACACGCTGCTAGCCCACACAGTGTTCTGACAGCAGTGAAAATGTTAAGCGAACGAGATGCCGAAAATGCACCCTGATTTCGGTAGGAACTCTCGCACGGAAAATACCGTATCCTAAGCATTTTGGCTCGTTCGCTTAACATTCAGAACACTGTGCCCAGAATAGGCATCTCATTCCGTCGCTTTTGCCAGTCACGTTTCACGCTTTTATAAATACCAAAACACAGCCTTATTTTTTTCGCGGGAAAACTGAAGCGTAACCGTGAAAAGGGGTCAGAGCGAGAATCCGAGCGTGGAAACCCTCTGCACCGTCTAAGCCTCTCCTTTCCCTACCTAACACCTTTGAGGTCGAAGAGAAGCTGGAGGAAAAAGCTGAAGAGAAGCCCGAAGAAAAGCCCGCCGAAACTACCGTAACCCCGATCGAGCCTAAGGAACCTTCGGATGCCAGGGCCGAGAGTACTGTAGCCGAGACGGCTCGCCAGGCGGAGGATACGGTGGTTCCGGTTCACACCGCGGCGGGTCCGGAGGCGAAAGCCGGCGGTACGGTTGCCCGGGAGCGGTCCAAGAGCTCGGAGGGCTCGTCCATGGAGGACGCACCGGTCGAGTTTACCTTCCAGCAAGCTAGGGGAGGGGAGAGCAGCGGGGAGGACGTGCCCGTGATGATACTCAGGCAGCCGGAGACCCGGCCCGAGCCGGAGAGTAGCCCGGAAAAGACGGACACCTCGGAGCTGTCCGAGTACTCCAGTCCCCAGGAAGAGGCACAGATTGTGGAGAATAGAGGGGCGAGGGAGCTGTCGGCGAAGGCAGAGATCAAAGATCAGGAGCCGAAGATGGCGCAAAGATCAAAGAGCAACGATGACGACGACCGATCGAAGATCACGAAGGAGGAGGAGAAGGGATCAAAGATCATCAAACCGCCCCAGCCGGAGGTTGCCGTGGTGCCCGCGTCACCAATCAAGAAGATTGCCTCGGCTCCGGAAAAGGTACGGTAGGGATACGGTAGGGGTATGGTAGGATGCAGGAGAGCTGGAGGGAAGTTGGACAGTTGGTTGCTGGGGGAACGCAGTATTTCATTATTAGTTTCATCAACCTGGATCAGTACACTATTAGATATTTTTTGTTGTTGTTTTGCAGCTTTTTCCTCAAAAGTATAAGCTTGAGTGCTATATATTCCCCTGTTCCTCTTCTTCCGAATAACACCCACTTTCCCCTTCTGCACCTTGCTGTCCGTATGATTGACTAATCCCCGGCACTGGCCGTCGTCTTTAGTTGATCTTTGATCTTCGATCTTCGATCTTTGATCTCCGATCTCTCATCTTTCCAGATTGACGTTATGGCGGTGGACATTCCGCCACGGAAGCCCAGCCGACTGGGGCCCGGTGATGACGTCATGCAACCCACGAAGGAAGACGAGGAGGTCGAGAGGGCCATGACGCCGCGACGGTAGCTTTTCTGTTTTATTTATTTTTAAATTTAATATTTTTATATCGATTTTATTTTCTATTTGTTTTTAGTTTACCATTTTGTTCTTTTGCCATTTGCAAAGAGCTGGTAATTTAATTTAATTTAACTTAATCATTATTTAATTTAATTTAATTTAATTTTTCATTTTAATTAATCTTTATTAAATTAAATTAAATTAAATTTTAATTTTATGTAAGCGGTACGCGTAATGGGGCTCGGGATTGAGGGATATGGGTGAAGCGGAAATCTCAAAGGTAAAATGTGACGGTACCACGCAGAAGGTACCTGGTTCGACTCCTACCTGGGACACTATTTTGCACATTTTGTAAAGCATGAAAACAGTCACAGATTGAAATAATAACATCAGCATAGTGAAATAACATCATCAAATCGCTAAAATACCGTCAGACAAATGTGCAAAGTAGTGTCCCAGGTAGGAGTCGAACCAGGTACCTTCTGCGTGGTACGGTCACATTTTACCTTTTTACCAATAACTTACCCTAATGAAAACTTTTTCTATATAATCTGTATATCATCCGATTCCTCTTCGTAAGGCGGATCTAACTAGCACATTTAAAAACTTGTAAGTCGGTAAAGAAAAGTACGTGATGAAGATATTGCAAACGCCAAATAGTTTGACATAAAACCGTTCCGGCCGTAGCTTCATGCTTCCTAAAGACCGTCTATGAAATAGGAAAAGTTTGACATTTTCAACTTACAGTAAAACCACACCAACGGACTATCGCAAGCTGACAAGCGACATTTGGTTGCCGTTCCCTCTTTTTTCGAACCACTGTTATTGTAAAACGAATAAAAATAACCATGAAAAACGTTAAACATCTATATCTACATAGTGAGAATGAAATAGCTAGCGGCCGGAACGTACCGTCAGAGCATGAGTCAGACACACCGAACTCAAAGTGACCCAGCGCAACGTTGTGCAGTCGTCATTGGAGATGTACGAACTATTTTAATACTATAATAATTACACTTTTCTCAAAATTTGTGAGGTTTGAGAAAAATCGTAAAACGACGTTTTTAAGCCAAGGATCTCCTCTAGAATCTGTTTTTGACCGCTTGAGTATATTTTCACTTTTAAAGGGTCCCTCCACCCATCTCATTCATTCCAAGAGATAACCAATTAAGAGCGGTTGATTGATTGTGAGAGACAAGAGAGGAATGAAGAGACGCAGACAGCGAGAGGAATCTTTGCACAGCTTTTTCTCAGCAACGGAAAAGTTTCAACTAAAAAGGAGAGAGGATGAGATTCGGGACATTGAGGGCTATCCAGTGA
>LS855433.1:155287-179043 GCA_900490955.1 Micoletzkya japonica | reverse complement strand
GCCACGGGTCTCAGGCCCCATAGTAGTAAAAGCGATGAACGCACTGTAAACTCGCAGGACGTCGATGCGGTGCTCGACGCCTGTGCCAACGCCAGGAAAGCCTCGGCTCGCATGCCTACGGTAAGCGAGGTTGACGTTGTAGCTTTTCTGAAGAAGAAGAAGAAGAAGAAACTCTAGCACAACTCCAGATACCGTAAGGTTGAAGAGCGGCACATTGCATGAGCCAAGCAGCCCTTCATTAGCCGTAAATGAACGAGATTGCAGCCGTCGCTGATGGAGTCGAACAGCGACGCGTCGACGGTAGCGTCGTTTACACGGGTCAACCCGGACGACGCGACGCCCGAGAAGCAGCAGGTGAGCAGAGGGTCGAGACTGGAGTCTTCTTCGTCGTTATTTGACTATGTTCAAATAAGGGAAAGATTAAGATATAGAGTAGATTAGAAATAAAGAATATAGCTACCTAAGGAGAGTATGTTTCATGTATTACATAAAGCCATCAATGTCTTGTATATACGGAACTAGATGAAAGATAACCATAAAAAGGACACCTGATTCGACGGCTCTAGTCGAGAAGGGGATCAAAACGAGAAATGCTATCTAGAGTATTTCGTGCAAGCTCGACGGTCATACTCCATACTAGCACAATGTTCTGACAGCCGTGTAAACGTTAAGCGAACGAGATGCCTAATATTAACCCTGATTTCGGTAGGAACTCTCGATACGGAAAGCGTTTATCCCGAAGATTTTGGCTCGTTCACTTAACATTTAGAACATTGTGCTAGACCAAAAAATGTCCCAAATGGAATGCTTGGGAGCTAGCGAGAAGAGTAAAGCAGAACAGTCGGGGTACTGGGAATTAAACTGTGCGCGTTTCAAATTATAACTATATATATGGAAAAGAGAATATGTATACAACAGTTTAAAATGAAGATCGGGCATTTACGGAAGACTTGAAAGATATAGATGAATAAAAAGAGCCGGTCGGTATGGTCGAGGAAAATGTTGCGTCAGACTCCATTTTCGACGAGAAAGCGAAGTGAAAACGACCAATACACAGGTGATGTTGGAATGAGACCACTGACGGAGCATTTTCTTCAATAACCTATTTGCAAATATGTGGGCGAGAGAATATATATTATATATTTATCGACATGCTTGCGCATGAAATGGCATACAAAGAATTTAGAGATGAATAGGACATAGGAAGACTCTCCAGGATGACATGTGGCTATTAGCGAGAAAGACATGATAGGGGAAGGGGGGGGGGGGTGCGGGGGTAAGGGAGGAGGAATGTTCATAAACTTAAGGGTGTGAAAAGAGAGGATTATCCTATATTACAAGTCTGGAGGAGGAATGCACAGTGCTGTGAGCACATTATTAATAACTATCGTATAATGTCATAATTCCTGCCGCGCACAATACCGTGCAAACGATAAATAAAATAAATAATTTTTATTGCTTTATGAATACGGGAGGTTCAGCCCACGGCCGAAGGCCAGCCCTCCAGTGGAGTCAAAGAGGAGGAGGAGCATGACCCAGTGGCCGAGGACGAATCTGAGGAGGTTTTTGATCTTATATTTGATTACTTCATTTTAAAGTGCAAATTACATGCTAACTATTTCGGTATTATCGGCCACCGCATTCATTTTAGTACAACCTGTGCGTGTATTTTTTTTGTGAATTTTATGCAGTGCACGAATAGCAGTATATGGCAGTAATAACGGGGGGGGGAGTAATTTACTGGCTACCGTAATCCTGCGAATTCCGTTCAGGACGGCGAGCCCATTGCCACGACCGTCTACGAGGGTTCGCTAGCCTCCTCCTCGGCCCTGCCGACCGACTCGATTCCCTCGGTCAAAGAGAAGAAGCTGGCCGCGAGGGACGAGCATGCCATTCAGGTAGATACGGGTTGAGGAAAATAGAAAAAAAGAAAGTAAGAATGAGTTTACTGACGCAACGTTTTGTAAACGTTTTGTAATGCAGCGTTTCTTTTGTCAACAAAGGAATTCCTGGGAAACATGGAAATAAACCCGGACCATTTGGTACTGAAAGGTAAGGGGACCGGCAATGTAAACGGGGAATTCCGGATGCTTTGGCTGTTGATTTTGTTACAGACTAGCTACGAAAAAGTATTTTCGTTAATGTACCCAAAGAAAGTGTATTAAATCTGCAATTCAGCAACTGACCCTGACCTCTCATTGGCTCACGGAGGCCACAAGAGACGCGGCTCTCACTGTTGACGTCTCCGACCCGAAGGCTGCCAAGACTCGGGCCAGCTCTGTTATGGTAGGGTGGTCATCTGTGATCTTTAGAGGATTGATCTTTGATCTTTGATCTCAATCAGACGATCATGGAGCATCTGCGAGACCGGGAGCGTGAGGTTCTCGGCATTTCGGATGCGACCGGCGAACCGACCGTGAAAGAACGGTAAGTGCAGATATTATTGACGAAAAAGTTCCATCAGTAAACTCATTCGTACTTTGTTTGCACTCTCTTCACACCGCTTCGCTCTCTCGTCCGAAGAGGGAATGAGACAACTGACAGAACGTTTTCCTAAACCATATAATCTGGAAAATTGGAACGTATAAATCGCGATTCCGCCACTACGCTGCTCAGCAGCAATTTAGAAGCTGATTAAATCGCTTTGAAATGCATCGGAATCGGCGCTACAAACGGAACAATTATATCTTTAATTTTTCTTTATTATAGTAGACAGTAGTAGAGCCCGTGAATCGATACCATTTAAGCCAATTAAGCTATTTTTCCAGGGTTATGTTTCATACCATTGCTCAACTAATTAGGAAGATAAATTCTAGCAATGTTGACGCTGAAACGTAACCGGGTATCGGCATCGATTCACGGGTTGTAGACAGTAGAGTTGGGCACGTGGGTCATTCTCGTCAATATGTTTCGTTATTTTCGGCGATAAGGAACGGTGCCTGAAGCACAATCATTGTACAGACGAGTCAGGGCAATGATTATGCTTCATGCAGCCATTCATACCCGCCAAAAGTGATGAAACCTATTCAGAAAGATGACTCCTCATTATTGACTAGCTTAGATAAATTAATAACAAGAATAATTCTTAGATTGTGGTTCGTAATTTCGTTAAATCGTATTTTCAGCGCCAACGAGATCCTCGATGAGATGGAGGAGCTGCTGCGACGCGCGGAAAAGCGACGCGCCCGCCTCATGGAGCTGACGGATGAGGTTATTATTATTATTATATTATATTTATTTATTATTAAGTTACTTTTTATTATTTAAATTATTAATTTTTATTTATTATTATAATATATAATAATGAATAATCTAGGCCCGCGTATTCGTGCAGGAGCGTACAGCAATGGAGCTGTGGCTGGCTGATGGGGAGGGCGTTATTGGTATTTAAGCATTTCTATTTCGTTCTATCTTCCAATAATGGCCTAAAAATTCTTGTGAAAAGTCGTCAATTGCGGCTGTTTGATGAACGCTTCATCGAGCGAAGAATATTGCCGGAATGTGGCGGATTTATGTATTTATATGTAGTGCATGAAGCACAACCGTGAAGAAAATAATTTAAAAAAAACAATATTATAATAGATAACCCGTTGCAGCGAAGCCGATCCAGGGCGCCGACCAGGAGGCCCTCAGGGCTGAGCTCAACGGGGTTGAGGCGATCATCTCCCAGTTGGAGGAGAAGCGAGAGCGGATGCGGGATGTGAACCGGCGGGCCGATGAGTTGGTGGGGAAATTACATTTTTAATGAATAACAAATTATTATATTTTAATTTATTATATAAAAGCAAGGAATTAGTTGTTATTTAGTTTATGTATTTAGATGGACCGGAACAAGAAGGACGATTTACATGCGATCTCGCATCAGGTCTCCAAGCTCAATGGGCACTGGAGCAACTTTAACGATAAGTGAGTGGCTTAGGATTAATTTTAATTTTGGTTCGATTTATCTACACGCTATGCTAATGCAGTTATGGGAGGTGGGTACGGATCTTACGAAAACAAGCCAGGAAAGGTGGGATTATGTGTGCAAACTGGGGATCCGCGCGTTTCCGATGGTCGATCTTTGCTTATTCCGCAATGATCAACTAGAGGCATAAATGGATATTATAAGTATAGTGGAATAAACGGCGATCCGGCAGTTTCTTCCGTTCCAAAATGAGTCTAATTCTCTTACTTTTGCACACGCTCTCGCCCTATATTCGGAATGATTTTCCGAATATAGGGCGTGATCTTTTTAATCCACTATGCCTCTTCTACTGTCTATATGCTACTCCCTGCCCTTCGCCTTAGATTCACTCGCTTTCCCAGCCGCTAATCCGGCCGAGTCATTCTCTTTCCAATGGAGGGACAACAACAGCTGCGCGACATTATGCATTGCGTTGCGCGGTAGCGGAGCTCCGAGGGCCTTTGGGCTCACCTTATGAACCCTTATGAACTGAGCATGCAGTATGCGTTTCGTTGAGGGTTATGCTTCAGGTTCTCTTGTAGTAACCTCATGGTGAACCAAAACTATTGAATATATATACGTTTCGCGCTAAGGGACTTTTTCTATTCATTCATAAATACGCATAGTATGGATATTTCGAAGCTTGTCGATGATTGTTTTTTGGAATCGCGAGGCGTCTTGGGAGCAAGTGAGCTATGTATCGCGCACAAGCCAACAACTTTCCCCTCCCCATCCTGATTGTCCTAGTGATTATGGGTGTAATCCGATTCGTTCAGTCAGCGAGGTTGGAGGAGGTAGAGCATAGACAGAGAGGAGAGGAAGAGAGTTAAAGAGAAAGAGAGAGTGGGAGGGGAGAGGGAGAGGGGGAGGAAAAAGACAGGCAGGCATAAGCGAAGCTACCCATACCCCCCGCTTCTTAGGCTGGGGGGGAAGCGCTGATGCTTTTTTCCTTATTTACTCCTTATACCACTACCTCGCGAGCTAACCTTCTATCATGCTTTTTCATCGCAGCGTAGAGATCAGAGATCAGCGATCAAAGTCCAAAGTTTAGAGATCAAAGATCAAAGATCAATTTTAGCATCCGCATCCGGCGGGCGTTCCTCGAGGCGTCGCTGAGGTCCCGAGGCGACCTGCAGACTGCCCTGGGCGAGGTGGAGGAGTGGCTGGAGAAGGTGGAGGGGCGCGTCGAGGAGGTTTATTATACTTTTGTTTATTCAATTATTATTTTTTGCATTTCTCTATTATTTCATTTTTTTATAATTATTTTTTTATATTTTTAAATCATTTTTCAAATTGTTTTATGCAGGTCTCTGCTCTCGTCGAGGACCCGGTACTGCTCAAGGACTCGGGACGGCGGCGGGAGGCGAGGGAGAAGCTCGAGGTAAGTGTGGATCCGGACGGACGGCGATGGCACTCATATTCATGACGAAAAAACGGAGATTTCCGCGCTTTCCAGAATTCAAATTTACGCCTGTTTCAAAGGCGGTGTCTGCCTTCAGGGAGTAGGAAAAAGTAGCTTCCCCGCTTTCCAGAATTTAAAATTCGTGCCCCGTTTATGAGGCAGTCTGCCGTTGAGATTTTGAAGGAATAAGTAGAAAAAAGCAGAGATTCCCGCGCTTTCCCGAAATTCAACATTTATTTTCCCCTTTTGAAGGAGGTCCAGAGGGAGGTGGATGCGCACGACGCTGTGGTGGGCGAGGTGACGGAGATGAGTAGGAAGGTGCTGGAGGCCCTGGAGAGGGGCAGGGTGAGTGGGGTCGGGGGAGGGGGGGGGGTTTGATTATATTATTAGAACAAGGAAAATGATGGGCTGAAATTATAAGCCGAAAAGGATATATATTTTATCATCATGCCTACACATGAAACAACATTTAGTGAAAAGCAAAGGAATACAATTATGGATGACTCTCCAGTGAAAGTGAGCGAATAAAATAAAGACAGATAATTAAAGATTAGAAATGGATCCCCAAATTTCGGTATGAACTCTCCGCGAAGAGCATTTCGCGTCCACACCTTTTCAGCTAATCTACACAATCAATGCTGATATTGTTTTAAGTAAGCGCAAAATACACAGGAAAGCTTGCAATTAGCCTTCCGGTAGAGGAATCGAGAGTTCAGGAGCGCGACTCGCTACAGGCCCGCATGAACTCGCTGAGCACGGCCTGGGAGGCGACCAAGAACCGGTGCAGGGACATACGGTGAGCGGATCGGGACTACCTAATGCAATAATAATAGTTATCTAGTAAGCGTAAGGAAATAAATAAATAAATAAATAAATAAATATCTCTCTTCAGCAGCCAGCTCGACAAGGCGGAGTCGGAGTGGGACTCGTTGAGGAGGAGGTTGACGGAGCTGCTGTCTTGGACGGAGAGCCGCAGCCGGGAGGTATTAGATACGCCCCCCCCCCGCCCCCCAGCCTAATATGCAAATGAGACCACCATTTCATCACATCGGTCATTTCATCAAACCAGGTCTACATACAATTAGTGTTGATGAAACTGCCGATTTGATGAAATAGTGGCTTCCCAAATTTGCGAGTGGATGATGTAGGGCGAGTAGATGATATGCAAAGTGAAGGAAATTGCTTTCATGACCTGGTCATGCGTCATCTGCCGAACTTTACTTAATTATAATAATTTATTTATTTATTCATCTCCTTTGCAGCTGATCGACAACAGCATCCTAGCGGGCAATTTGTCTTCCGCTCTGCAGCAAGTAACGGCCAGCAAGCAGCTGGCCCGGGACATTGAAGATCGCACGCCCAAGGTCATTATTTATATAATTAAAATAATAATATTTATATTTCATAAAATTAGGAATAAAATATTAATATTTAATAAAATAAGAATATTTAGATAAATTCCAGGTCAAGGCGGCTATCCAGGACGCGAATTCGTACCTGATGCAGCACGACCTGCGGAAGAAGATGGCGGTCGGCGGAGTCCTGGAGGGGGAAGATACGGAGGAGGAGCGGGGTTGGTCCGGAATACATATTTTAAATTATTTATTTTATTTATTTATTTATCAAATGAGATTAACTAATAAATTAACTAATTTTGAACATGTTGTATCGGCTCTTTTGACTTAGACTCATAAAAAAATACATCTAATAGATAGTTCTATGGAGATGTGCAGCCAACTCAATGCCGCCACGTGTCATGCCTCAAGATGAAGGCCGGGTGAAGCGTATTTGGACACGCGACTCCGTGCCCAAATACGCTTGCCAAAATACCAAATACATCAGTGAAACATCTATAACCAATCAAGGCATATGCGGATCCATAGATTGTTGAACTTAAAGGATAACACACATTCAGATCCGATAACCGCCGAGGAGCAGCGGTGCGGACGGCAGCTCGCCACAGACATTGACCGACTCAAGGTACACTGAGCGAAAATTCACTAGCTGGCCAGGGGAGTTCCCTAAAATCGTAGGGGGCGATGCTGAAGTTTTAGGGAATTTTCGCGCTGGTAGCGTGTGCTAGGGAATTAGTCCCTAGCTGACATGGTTTCGCTGTTTACAGTTTCTACCGTTTTCCAAAATCTTTGTGTTATTACGAATAAAGCCTTCGGAGCCCTTCTGTGTTTATATATCACTTGATCGTGAAGCATAGCCAAACTGACTCGAATCTCGTCCTCCTCTATACCAAATTGGACAGGAGTGCTGGTCGCGGCTGCAGAAGCAGGCCTCGGAGTGGAGCGTCGTCGTAACGGCGGGTGCCGCCCGACTCCAGTCCCTCGAGAGGTACGACCGATCTTTGATCTTTCATCCTTTATCTTTGATCTTTGATCTTTCCAGAGCTCTGGCCGAGTGCCAGCTCGGGCTCTCGGGCCTTGAGACGGAGCTCGAACGGATGACGCCCGTGGAAAATCTGCGCCTGGAGCAGCTGCAGAAGGCTCGCAATGTGAGATTGTTTAGAAATGTATTTTTAAAATTTTTAAGTCTAGGGAAATTTCGCGGAGTGTTCGCTAAGCAAAAACTTTTGCATGCCTCTTTCCGGTGCTTAGCTTTAATAATAATTTTGTTCTTTCGCTTCTTGTGAAATGTCTTTCTTCTTCTTCATTCTTTTATCTATTCTTATCGCATTTCCTTGTGTTATGCAATAAAGTATATATATATATATATATATATATATATATATATATATATATATATATATATATATATATATATATATATATATATATATATATATATATATATATATATATATATATTGCTCTAATGACAATGGCTAGTCGTACTCTATCCGCCAGCCTACTGCAACCATATCGGTTGTGTGTCTACTGAATGCTATCCTAGTGCCCACTCCTTATGATCTTGCCGCCTGTTTGTCCAATGCGACGCGTGCTTGAAAGCTTGATATTTACGTATGACCTGGACACGGGAGCCGAGCGCTCTTTGTACCATTCCTCTCATCATAAGCGGAGTCTCGAACATCCTGTAGACCATAGAGACTACTTAATATTTGATCTTTGATCTTTGATCTTTAATCTCTTCCCCCTTTGCAGGAAGCAGACGTGCTCACCGCTAAGGTGGACGAACTGCGCGGCCAAATGGATGAGGTATCACATTTAGTGTTTTTGTTCTTCTTCTTTTTTTCCTTTTCGCATTATTCCAACCTATTTTTCTTGATCTTTAGTCTTTGATCTTTGATCTTTAATCTTCAATCTTTGATCTTTCAACCCATCAATTCAGGCGAACGCCTCGTGCGCGGCGGTAGCAGCGGCGGACGCGCCGCTCGACGCGCACCCCGCAAACCAGCTGGAGGCTGTCAATAAGCGGTGAGAAAAAATTCGAATCGCGGTTTTGGCGGGAAACGAGAAACAGAAAATTCCGGCACTGCTCTAGCGTCAGCCAATGGATTTGATAAATCAAATAAATATACTTCGTATGACTACCAGTATCTCTGAAGCGGTACCCTTACGAGTGAATGCTTAGTTTTTCTCTGTTGATCTTTGATCCTTGATCCTTGATCTTTGATCTCTGACCTCTCCCTCCAGCTACGAGCACCTGCGGAGCGGGACGCGGGTTCGGGTCGCCGCCCTCTCGAATGCCCTCAAGCACCTCGGCCCCTCCTCGGAGCACTTCCTCGCGCAGTCCGTGCAGCTCCCCTGGCAACGCGCCATCTCCGCCACCAACCGCCTACCGTACTACATCGAGTGAGCTATCGCGAACTGGCCGGGCTATCGCGAACTGGTCGACCTGTAGTAGATGTACTTGAAGAGAGTAGAAATGGCATTTCGCTGCCAGAGAGAAGCAGCGAGAATGGTCGCCGTAATATCTAAGACCATGCCAAAGTTTGGTAAGTATATAATAATAAAGAAGCCGAATTACAGTCACAACACGGAGCGAACGCAGTGGGACCATCCCGTGTGGGTGGAGCTGAGTCGGGAGTTGGCAACGTTCAATCGGGTAAGTAAATATTAAAGTTGTGCATGCTGGTGATTTTGGCCAATATGCTTCATTGGTTTTGGAGGCGCAGCTAAGAATGATGCATGAAGCATAGTCATTGTATTGACCAGTCTGCATCTCTAGTAAGGATGGCTGATTAAAACGTTCCGTCAGTCACCTCATTCCTACTTCGGACGAGCGAGCGAAGCGGCGTGAAGAGAGTGCACGCGAAGTAGAAATGAGTTTACTTACGGCAGTGATCGGAATACGTGCGCTCTTTCTCCTTACTATTTCGCATATGTTCCAGCATACGCATAAATAGCGTGAAATTAGTAGGACGTCACTGAATTTATAGGTTGCTAGTAGGACTAAAAAGCAAACAATCAGCGCCAAAAGAGGTGGTCACTAGGGGATGTGTCATCAAATGGGCCATTTCGTCAACACTTTTGCGAAATGGTATAGATAGCAGAATAAACCAGTCCGTCCGTTACTTTTGTTCCAAAATCAGTCGAATTCTCTCACTTTTGCACACTCTCGTACCTTATATTCGGAAACGATTTTACGACGGATGTTTTTAATCCACTATAATTTCCTCTAATTCATCAGTGTACTGCTCCTTCTGACCGTTCTGAAGTCACTGACCGCTCCTATCTATATCAAAGCCCCCTCCTTTGGACCCAAATCCACTGATAGTCCAGATAAAGGTGTAAAACTGGAAACTGAAACTGCTCCTTTGCAGGTCAAGTTCATTGCGTACCGTACGGCGATGAAGCTTCGTGCGCTCCAGAAGCGACTCTGCCTCGACCTCATCGACCTGGACCAGCTGGACAAGGTGAGTAGAACGAGGAAATGTCAGAAAGGAGAAGCCTTTCTGTAAATTCCCTAAACGGCTGGAGAATAATTCTCCACCACACGGCACCAACACGTGAAAATCGCATGGCTTCCCATACGTTTTAGAGCTCCGGTCCTCCGAGATAGCGTATTTTGCACACCCCGGAATGAAACTATCCCCAAATTTACGCTATCCCAAGATGTATAATGCCAGCGGTTTCTCGAATATCCATCGAACAGACCCAATGGGTTCTCTTCGCCAGGCCTTCGACCGTCTCGAGTTCTCCTCCGAGGAGTCGCTGTCCCTAGAGGCGATGGTCTCCTGCCTCGTCCCGCTCTTCGAACGCCTGCACGCGGACCAGCCGCACGTCGTCCGCTCGCTCGCCCTCGCCGTCGACCTCGTTGTCAACCTCGTCCTCAACATTTACGACCCGTAAGTGTCCGGGGGAAATCTTGGCAAGATACCAAAATAGTTTATTCACCTCGCTATGAATAAGCTACGAATTGTAGGGTATGAAAACGTGTTGATATATAAAATATTAATTATACATGATGATAATGGATCTAAAAGATCAGGAAAAGAGATCGTTTTGCAGTGGACGGGACGGCCTCCTTCGGACGCTCTCCTTCAAGGTGGCACTGGTTGTCTTCTGCAATGCGACCCTCGAGGAGAAGTACAAATGTGAGAAGGAATAGAGAATATTGATGTTTTCATTTCATGCTTTTTGTATCCCACCCCTGTAAGGACAATGAAAAGACGGGGCAACTTCTAAGCAACATTGAGAAAAAATATTTTAGACCTCTTCAATCTCGTGTCGCAAAACGACCACGTTGACCAGAAGCACATGGCGCTGCTCTTCTACGACCTCGTTCACGTGAGTTGATCTTTGATCCTTGATCTTTAGTCTTTGATCTTTGACCTCCGATGCTCAGATTCCCAAGCTCGTGGGCGAGTGCGCGGCCTTTGGCGGCACGAACGTTGAGCCGTCCGTACGATCGCTGTATGAAACGGTAAGATCGTAGTCCACAGCATTCCAAGCGTTCTAATAGCGAATAGCGGTTTCCACACATAGAATTTGATCCTGTAGGCGAGTAAGTGAGCCAAAACTTATGAATTTAAAAATGTAAGTTCATTACTACGATTTTTAATAGCTCTGAAAATTTGGTGTATATTGGTTCATCCAATCTTGAGAAAATTCAAAATTAGTGGTCAATTCGCTATTAGACATATTCTTCACCTTGCGGAATGCTGTGAGTCTCGTTTATTAATAACTTATGATTAGATATCAGGAAATTATCAGGAAATTAAACATATCAGGAAATTCCGCCGTTGTTTTAGTGATTTAGAACTCTTTAAAATTTAATCTAATAAAATGGGCCTGAGTTCGTTCATCATACGCTTCAATAGCTCTATACACAGAAAAAAATGTATGACGTAGAATACATACAATCCGTTAAAAAGCGTACTTACAACATTATTGTACACCACAACTTATACGTGGGTATACATTTGTGTATTCCGAACTATACATTACCCCCAATACATGTAATCCTTTATACATATTTTTCTGTGTGTACTAATATAGGAGAAAAAGCGTAAAGTAATGAGTGTTTGTGTAAAAAAAAGAAAAAAAAAACGTGCCTATCCCATCACACACTTCACGGTGTTAAATAAATAAACAAGTAAATAAACTAAATACTAAAGCATTCTATTCGGGTATTTTTGCACAATGTTCTAAATGTTAGTCAAAGGATTCAATGTTTTCCGTGCGAGACTTCCTACCGAAATCAGGCGTATTTTTCGGCATCTCGTTCGCTTAACATTTTGACTGTTGTCAGAACACTGTTTGGTGAACATGTTCCATACATCAACCGCTCCGCTTCTCGTCACCAAAAGCAGCGAAACATAAATACTGGTCGAGAAGACGCGAATCGAATGCTCTGCAAAGCAAATGCAATGAACTAAGGTCCGCCTCTCGCCGACGATCGCCCTCGGGCCGTTCCTGCAGTGGTTGAAGCACGAGCCCCAGTCCCTGGTCTGGCTACCCGTCATGCACCGCTTTGCCAGCGCCGAATTCGCCAAGCACCAGGTTCGCGCTTATTGTAAGCGCCACAAAGCTTGGCATAATACTTTACCCTCTCGCGTTTTCTCAATTCCTACCCATGACGCTTCCCTCTCCTTTGAGAAAAAAGTAATTTATCCGCTGTCTCGGGCCTCTTTCAAAGAAATATCGTGGTTTTGATGCAAATTACGAACGTCTGCGATTTATACACGGATTTGAAACATGCTACAACTATGTCAAGCTCCATGGCGCTTGTAATACTTATTGGCAACCGGTCTGACTAGGGCTGGCCAAAGGTTCGCAGTACCCACCACCATTCGGTCATTCACCCGTGATCTACTAACAATTAGGTAGTGTCTATGAAGAGGCCGATTTGATGACACGGTAGCTCATCTGTTCGGCCATTTTCTTGGATTGACCTATAGTGGAGTAAAAAGATCCGTCGTAAAATCATTCCGAATATAATGCGAGAGAGTGTGCGGAAATGAGAGAATTAGACTCATTTTGGAACGGAAGAAACTGACGGATCGCCGTTTATTCCACTATAGTTAAGTGCGTTATTTGTAGCAACTTCATTGAATGTGCTCGTTTCAGTAAAATCTGAGAAGCAGAATCGTCAAGAAGCTTTGATAGTTTCTGAATAAAATTATAACTTAATTCTCTTATTTACTCGTTCTGCAGGCCAAGTGCAACGTGTGCAAGATGTTCCCGATCGTCGGCCTGCGCTACCGCTGCTTGCGGTGCTTCAACTTTGACATGTGTCAGGTAAATAATAATAATAATAATAATAATAATAATAATAATAATAATAATAATAATAATAATAATAATAATAATAATAATAATAATAATAATAATAATAATAATAATAATAATAATAATAATGATAATAATAATAATAATAATAATAATAATAATAATATAAATAAATAAGAATAAATAAGATGGGACTAACTAAGTTGTGAAATTATAGACTTGAGAATATCTTATTTTCAGAATTGCTTCTTCTCGCAGCGGACGTCGAAGAACCACAAGCTAAAGCACCCGATGCAGGAGTACTCCAATCCGGTAATATACAATAGAGAAGTAGAGGATACGAATCGGGTACTTTTGATGGTTATGTTTCGCCCATCCGAATATATTAATAAGACACAGGTTCGATATGAATTGATCGTGAAACATAACCGTCAAAAGTACCCGATTCGTATCCTCTATCGAGGAGGCAATGGTATAGTGACGAAAAAGTTCCGTTAGTAAACGTGATTCCTACGTTGGCTGCACTCTCTTCATAACGCTTCACCCTCGCGTCGGAAATAGGAATGAAACGACTGACGGAACACTTTCCTCAACCATGTGATGGATAAAAATACGAAATCGCCTCATTTTCATCGTTTATGGAAGATCCTAGTATTCCTTATAGATATATCTTTTTGATGGTTATGTTTCACGTTTAATTGACAACGGTCATTTGGCCGAGTATCTTGTGAGAGTGAAGCGTAACAATCACAAAAAAACTACCCGAATGAAATGCTCTATTTCTAATGTTCTCATTTCGCTCCTCTCACAGACCACTTCGGGCGAGGACGTCCGAGACTTTGGACGAATTGTGAAGAATAAGCTGACGGGTGGAAAGAGGCATCTGGGATACCTGCCGATTGAGGTATAGCGGATTACAAAGATCCCCGTCGGAAAATCATTCCGACTGTAAGGCTAGAGAGTGCGCAAAAGTGAGAGAATTAGACTCGGTTCGCCGTTTATTCCACTATATATACACGGAACGAAAATTCCCTACACAGCTAGCCCACTATGGGAATAATTCCCCTCTTGGCACTGCACCAAGGAGAAAATAGTAACCTTTTTTCACCAAATTTCCGCTTCGCTACTGGTTTCGTACTTCCTAATTTTTTTTCTGAATTTTCGCGCATTGTCATTTTAAAGGCCCCGCCGACCTTTTTTAGCCTATGTTTTTTGCACAGTGTTCTGACAACAGTGAAAATGTTAAGCGAACGAGACGCCGAAAACTAGCCCTGATTTCGGTAGGAACTCTCGCACGGAAAACACCGTATCCTATGCATTTTGGCTCGTTCGCGTAACATTTAGAAGACTGTCTTTGACAGCTCTCAGTCTCCTGAGTTCCGAGTAAAAATTTGAAACTATGAAACTTCACCGTTGCTTAGAAAAGGCTGTACAAAGATTCCTCTCGCTTTCTGCGTCTCTTCATTCCTCTCTTGTCTCTCACAATCAATTAAAGTGTCCCACAACCCAATTTTTGGCACTATATTTTGCGACTCTCACGTGATAGAGCATCTCGCAATGTATAGCATTTCTATTTTGAACTTTTCACCAAAGTGCCCCCCCTGAGGCGTTATTCACCGAGAAATTGGTATTCTAATTGGGGATTTCGAAGGGCGAATTCGAAGAGAAAATGAACGGAACTATTCCTCGACGTTTATTGGCTATGCCTCTTCGAAGGCGGAATATGAATAGTACATCAAATGAAAATAATAAAATTAAAAAAAATAATTATAATAATAAATGAAAAGTAAAGTATTATATTCCAGCTCGGAGAGGAGGGCCGGCCACTGGCCGCGCCGTCCGTAGCGCAGACCAACCCCGCGACGGATGCCATGCACTCCAGGTGGGCTGTTTTATCACACTTTATTTATTTATTTGTCATACTTTATTTATTTATTTATCATACTTTATTTATTTTTTATTTATCGTTTACCGAGTATCCGTGCGTATCATATCATCTATCCGTGTTGTTGGGGGCACGGGGGTATTATGTACACTCAGCGAAATTTCACCACCGTACAGCATCTAGTGAATCATTCACCACGCAAATTTCACCAGCCCGCAGGTGAATTATAGTCGAGGACAACGGAACGTATAATTCTGTTTTACGAGTTGCGGTGTGTTGCAGATTTTTTTGATAGACAGCACCATTCCGCCCTAGAATATGATATCGATGAGAATGAATGCTTTTTGGGATCACCACCATCAAGACTTTAATATAGAGTTTATTAGAATTAGATAACACGACGCTAGAGGGCCCGGAATCGTAGTTACGCCCGGAACGAATATATCTTTCCTTTTTCTTTACTATATGCGCCGTTCACCAGTGGGCTGGTGAAATTTTTGTGGTGAATGATTTCACTAGGTGGTGAAATTTCGCTCAGCGTATCGAACTTCAGACGAGTTATTTAAAGGCCCCCTGCGACCACTTTTTGACCATATGCTTTTTTGACATCATTGGATAGCTCTCAGTGTCCTGAGTTCCTGGTAAGAAGTTGAAACTATGAAATTTCGTCTTTGCTTAGAAAAGGCTGTGCAAACATTTCTCTCGTTTCCTGCGTCTCTTCACTTCTCTCTTGTCTCTCACTATCAACGATCCGCACGTTAATTGGATGTACCTAGAAATGAATGAGATGGTCTGAGGGAGCCTTTAGCAACATTAGAGCATGCGATTCGGGTCCTTTTGAAGAGAGGGGAAAGCGAGAGAATCAGATGCATTTCGGTGTCAAACTATCGGTCGGATTGCGGTTATTCCAGTACATATGACGCACTATCTGAGAGAGTCAACATCAATTGCGTTACACTGGAACGTAGAAAATTCATGAATTTCTTACGCTCCAAGGGATGTCGACTCTCTCAGATAGTGCGTCATATACGGTTAGAAACTGAACTGCAGAATAAAAATAATAAATAAATAAAAAAAATATAGTAGAAGAAAATGGAAGGTATAATCGTTCCGGTCGTAGCGCCGATTCCGGTATCTTTCAACCTGATCTTATCAAATTTTAATGTGTACTATGCGAAGCTCTAATAAATACTGATACTCAAAAAGCTATCCATGCGCCTGATATCTTGTTTTGGATTTGAGTGACATCGTATCCAAGCAGTAAAAAGTATCCAAACGCGTGAAAAAATCGCAAAAAAATCACGAGCGGCGCAGTCACGAATTATACGTTCCTATGCGTTTGCTAGACTATAATATAGTGGAACAAACCGATCCGTCCGTTGCGCTGATTCCAAAATGCGTCTAGTTCTCTCACTTTTACGCACTCTCTCGCCTGATATTCGGAATGACAAGCTGACGGATCGTTTTACTCGACTATGTGCTTCTCAGGGCGTCGGCGGCGGCCGGTCGTCTGGGCGAGCTGTCCGCCCACGAGGTTGCCCAGCCCGCGACCCGCGAACCGCCCATCAGTCCGATGCAGCTGACCAACCAGGTTTGCCTATTATTGTCGTCTTTTAAGGACCTCGCATTCGGAACGCCGTGATCTATTATTCAAATTCCTGACGGCATCCTGACGGATTCGATTAGACACTTTCTCTTCTATGCGCTTCCCTTTCTCGCTATGCAAATTAGTCTAAATTAGCCTGGCTACGGTACTGCCTGGTCCTCCTTTAAGGAATGAACAAGAACTAATGAAATGACAGAAAGAGGTATGCTGTTGCTATTTTTAGACCTGCATCTGACATCGCAACTGACATGCTAATTGTCGTTTTGCCAGCCAAACGCGTTGTTTTTTTCATCTGAAGCAGAAGTCAATACTACGAAGGTATCTAGAGCAAGCATGCTTACTCGCCTGTCGTTGAAACCGAATATTCCTCGCCCTTTTTGGTGTCGGAAATGCTCGCTCAAACACTAGGTTGAGCAGATAACGTCTTCTATTTCTGTGAAAAATAAAGTACGAAAAAGGGGTTTGTTTTGACTTCTCTAGTGACATTCTCCCTCCTCTGAAATGATTCATTTTCTAAGCGCGCTCACAACTTTCGTTAGTTTTGACTTCTCTTTTTAGTTTTTTTTCTCAGTCCTTCTCAGCGTTCCTGTTCTGTAGGCCCGGTATTTATAGAAGCGTGGAACATATTATAACTGAAAAAATAGTCACAAAGAGAATTCTCTTTGTGATTAAGTGATCTTTGTGACCTTTGTGACCTTTGTAACCCCATTATGCGTACAGCGTAGATAAATTAAATTAAATTCTCGTTGCAACTAACAATAACCGAAAAGTAAGTAACCCATTAGCAACCCCTCCCTTCCCCCCAAATATAAAGGGTGTTTGATGGGGAGGCCTTTCCCTCCCACTCATTTCATTGTTATATTTGAGCTCCTAGCACCATATATAATACATTTTATTGGTAGTTGATCAGTCTATTAGCAGTTTTGCCCACCCTAAAGGGGTTAGAGAGGGCCCCACCCCCCTCCCCTCCACTCCCCCTACCTAACCCGTTCCAGCTTCCTCGCTGCACCTTTGTCGCGAATTCCTCGCCCTCTCTCAATCTACTCGCGGCGCGCTCTCCTCAATTCACACACTCTCTCATCGCTCTGCCTGTCTGCGTCTCTGCCGATCACACGCTCTCTCGTCGTGCGCTCTCGCTCTACAATTTCATTTCTTCCACCTCAAAGGAGGCAGTAACTGTCTACGTTGCGGGGAGAGGGGGTGTTTCCGCTTTGTACGGGCTCATTGGATCGAACCTCTTTTTAACGCCTTCACCCTTTAGCTATGCAAATTTTAGTTATGAAACGCTTGAAACATATTCGGCGCGGGTTTGCGAATTCTATTCTGCATGTCACCCCCTCTAAATATCTACTATCACCGTCTACCCGTCCTTGATCCTCGACTCTCCCCTTCTTTTCCTTCTCTCTGCTTCGCTGTTTGTCCACCCCGACGCATGAGTGCCTAAGCCAGCCATGCTATCACCTGCCCTTGCCTGACATCTTGCGACCACTTCCGAGAGCTTTAGATATCTTTCAAGGCATATTTTATTGACTAAAGAAAGTTTAGTCAGCAATGTCAAGGAAAACGAATCGTTTTCGTGGTTATTGTTCGGCAGTTTATCACTAGAGACCCTGCTATTCTAAGCTGTTCGCCTCATAATACCAAACTTCCATTTCTTCCTAAACAGTAGGGTGGTTGGTGTAGGTAAAGAATGAAAGGAAGACAACGTTTCTTGCCTCCTTTCCCAACCCTACTAAACACCCGATTCGCACACGTGTGGCAGCGTATTTATCACCACTCAGAGTTTGCGTCTCCTCTCCTCTCTATTCTCATTTCCTATTCCCCCCCTCCGGTATCTATCAATCTCATCTCACTAGAGGTCATTAATCTTTCCTCAAGAGACACGCCGCCACTCTTCCCACCCACCCCATTTTAATGCACTTCGCACTCAGTTCCATCTAGGACCTCTCTGCATTGTATTCACACTAGACGTCTGTCGTGTCAGTCCTATGCTTCTCCTCCTACTCGGTTCAAGGCGTTTTCGTCAAAACGCTTCTGAATGGTGTATGATGCATGTCAGTATAGCTCCATCTAAATATACTAGTCGAACACGATCGTCAATCACATCCGCGATTATTGTATTATTTATCCGCTCTCTCATGGCCATCCCCCTCCCAGGCATCATGCTCAAGCGAGCGAAAGACCGCTTGAGGCGCCGGTTTCTCGGCTGCATCGGCAGCTGCATGGATGTAGGAGGAAATAAATAACAAATTAAAATATCATCAAATATTACAAATTGTTAAAAATAATTATAATAATGAATATAAATAATTTTAAAAAATATTATTATTCAGGTGGAGATGATGCAGAAGGACGAGCTGGACCAATTGCTGCAGCGATTACAGCTGGAGAATATGGAGTTGAAGCGGGAGGTGGAAAGGAGGAAAACGCTGCAGAGCCAGCCCAATCTCGAACGGTACGGCGGTGTGGGAAAGATTATTCATTTTATTAATTTATTTACAGTTTATTTTATTTCGCATATATGAGATTGAACGAAGAGCTTCTGCATCAAGCTACGCATTATAAGACGCCTTTTCTTGTCCAGCTTATATCCATGAAAGTGAATCTCTCCAGGGATCCGACCTCGACGGCGACGCTCGACCGCGCCGGGCACCGGCGCGAGTCGGACAGCGGTCGGCGCGGATCGCGCGATCCGCGCGACGCGCGGTCACGGACGCTGCCGCGTCTGGGCGCGGCTGGCGCCGCCTCCGTACCGACGCTGCACACGGCGGCGAGCACGAACGACGTGGGTTTTTCATTTTTTTCTTTTTTTCCGAAACTATTAGAAAAAGACTAATGTAGGTGAGAATGGAAGCCGATATTATTGCGCATGTGAAGCATAACATTTTAAAAGATGCGATCAGGCTGGAGTACCGGGTATTGTCACAATTTCCACGCTTTTTCATTTTCTACATTAGTTTTTCATTTTTTTTACCATCATTTTTTTTACCATCTTTGGACTGGATGAAAGGCGTTAAAACCGTAAAATTATCATTGGCTAGAAGGGGTCAAAAAGTAAAACAACTAAAAAAATAAAAATTATTAAAAATATATTAGATAAAGATAAAATTCAGGTGGAGGCGGAGGCCCGCCAGCTCCGTCTGCACCAGTCCCGCCTGGAACAGCGCTCGCGCATTCTCTCGCAGCAGAACCAGCAACTTGAAATGCAGCTGAGCAGGGTGAAGAAGCTCATCGAACAGGTGAATTGCGAATAATAATGATAATAAATAATTAATAAATAATAAAATTTGCTTACGATTACTTTATGGCGCAAGATGGTAAGCTGTGAATGTCCTTACGAAAAAAAATTAATATGATGAGTGACATGAGCGATGAAGGTATAAGCAAACATAAATATTCTCTACCAATAACGTTTAACTTTCAGCAAAAGGCCTCGCGGTCGGCCCTGGACAATGGGCACGGCTCGCAGCTGTCCGTGGAGAGGGGAGGAAGCGGGGGAGGAGGAGGAGGAGGAGGAGGGATGGGCTGGCTAAGCAACGGAAGGGGCGGACACGACGACGACGAGGGCAGTACGGGGCCTGTAAGAGATGAGCGAGGTGGGATTTTATTTATTATCTTTTATATTTTTAAGGTAGGATTTTATTGTTCTTTTTATACTTTTAAAATACATTATTATAATGGTGTTTATATTATGGAGAATTGAAAGATCAAAGATCAGAGATCAGAGATCAAACCACGACAAATAATTTGTTTGCAGGCGAGCGCATGCAGAGCCTCCTCGAGACGGTAGACGACCTGGGCAAGGCGATGGAGAGCCTCGTGGTCTCCGTCGTCTACGACTCGGATGAATCCATCTAGGCACATCAAAGATCAAAGATCAAACTACAGAGATCAAAGATCAAACTACACTAAACTTACCCCCTCCTCCGTGTTCAACTCTCTCACTTTGCCCACGTGCCATAACTTTCGCTGTGTACATACGAAATAAGCCTGCATACTCACAACACTTGCGATCGACGTGCTTCTTATGACAGTGTAGAGCAGGGTTCCTGTTGTGGGTCACTTTCATGATTTTGCTTCACTTAAAGTACCAGGGATCTAGGTTCACCATTCGTTGCACCAGGACTGACCACTATGAAAAGGACCCGAACCGAACCCTCACATAGAGCCCCTATATTAGATTAGAGTATATACGAGACGACGCTATCGAAGCCGTATTTATGCTTGGTTCGCAGCAATCAGTTCCGCCAATTGCGAAATTTCGTGCTGAATTTCGCTGAAGGAAGCTAAGCCGCGAACGCCATAGGGGTAGCCTCATATTCAATTTTGTAATAATCGTTCGATAATACCCCCTTCTATCATACTTGTTATCTAGCTAAGACTAAGCCAAATTTCGTACCATATCCGGTTGATACCGTTTCGCTAGGTTTGTATGTTCACGAATTGTATGACAAGAGATCAACTACGCTGCGAATACTGCCAAAGTCCTGGCTGAGCTGGTCTTCGGTCTGACCTATTATATTAACCACCCTTGGTGCCATCTTGTTAGATGACTGTTGCTCAATATGCAATTACAGTGTTACTCGTTTCGATTGGTGCTCACCTGTTTTTTTGACTGTTTGACGAGTGGCGAATATGGTAAAGATTTACAACGAAAACGCAAATGCGAACAGGGGATATTGAAAACGTGTTAGGCTCGAGCATTGAGCTATTAATTCGGTAAAGGATGTCTCTCACCCACTCATGTTTTTTTCTTTCATCTGAAAAAGCGATACAGAAAATCTACATTTCCCTTTTTACATTATCAGACGACCCAGATGAGAAGCATGAAGAGTGAAGAGAGTCAGGCGATAAGTACACAAAATTGTGTCTACTTTTCCATTCCTATCTATTCCCCGCATCAATCCCCTCTAGAGTGCGACTATCGAATGAGGCAAAGCTATTTATCAGACTCACCGAGAGCGGGGAGAAGAATAAAGAGAATAAGATATGGAGAGGATGTAATTATATTCTTGGGTGTGAAGACCAAGCCAATCGCATTATGAGACCGAGAGAGTGATCAAGAGTATGGAAGAATGGGGAGTGTCAAACGATAAATACGCAAATCGCGCTTGGTTTTCAAACCACACTGGCTGCGTTTCATTATGATTTTTTCTCATATGGTCGCACTCTAATCGCCTCTCCTCTTCCCCCCAGTGGGGGAAGCCCCCCCCCCCCCCGCCCTTCATTCCCTCCGCATTCCCTCGTCGCTCGCGGTAGGATCGCTCTCTCGCTCTCATATTATCGGAATGCCTTCCACTAGAACTACTGGAAGGTATGGAGCTATTTGTTTTACCGTATGATGAGATTTCAAGTATTCAAAAAAGTGTGCCTCTTTTTAGTTATTCCATAGTTTCTGAGATAAAGGGAAATAACTGTTATCCCAGTTTATTGGGCGGTATATTGTTTATTTACGCTAGTATTAGTTAGGATTTCGTTCTACTCTGGTCCAAAAATGGTCCAAAATGGCCTAAAATGGTGTGAAATGGTGCTACTTTGTTACAGGACCGCCGGCGGCAACAGAGTGCCGGAGCACCGTGCGCGGCCTATTCGCCGGCCGGCCAGAGCGGGCCATGCGCCCGTCGGCACTCCGACTGCTGGCCGAACGGCCAGGGAACGACGGCACAAGTAGAGTGTGACTATCGAATAGTACATTAACATTCTCTCCATATTCTCTTCATTCTTCTCCGCTCTCTCGGCGTGCCTGATCGCATTATCTCATTCGATAGTCGCACCCCAAGCACAAGTAGGGGGGGGCCTAGACTAGAGTAGACTATAGCCCGCGAATCGATACCATTTAATCCAATTACGCACTTTTTCCAGGTTTATGTTTCACTGCATACGTATTAGGAGAAGTGATTCGGATAATGTTGGCAAGGAGCGAAAATCGGCAAATAAAATAAAATAAAAGTAAAAAATGAAATGAAAAAAATTAAACAATGTAAAATAAATAATAAAGAAATAGGAAAAAATAGAGCCGAACACAGTGTTCTGACAACAGTGAAAATGTTCGAACGAGATGCATGACCCTGAATTCGGTAGGAACTCTCGCACAGAAGACACCGTATCCTAAGCATTTTGGCACGTTCGCTTAAAGGATCCTAACAACCCACTTTTGGCACGATGCTCCATGCGGCAGTCGCCAAATATAGTTGGTGTCAAAAAAGTGGGTTGTGGGGATCCTTTAACCTTTCGAACTCTGCGCGAATGGAATGTGCTCTAGGGAGCGGTCGTCGTCGTCGTCGAGGAGAGCCAGGAGGAGTGGGGAGCGGGAGCGGGCGACTACCGTGTCGATCGGCGAGGGCACGATGCACTCGCAGTCGGATCCGGACAACGGGTGGGGTTGACACTTTTAACCCGCAACGCATCTCGTCGCCAAAAGTAGTGAAACATACTGGCGAAAATTAAATACGTGCCTGCACTAGACCTCCTGAATCGCGTCCATGTAATCTACTTAGACCATTTTTCCAAGGTTAGGTAGGTAGTTGTAACAAGAGACACTTTGTTCATGTCATTGACCAGAAATTCGGTGGTCGGACTCGATTCAGGAGGCCCAGTGGGAGCGGTAGAGTCGCCGACTAACGTAGGGTTCTCTTTTGGACGCCTTTTTTTCACGGTTATATTTCACTTTTCGTCCTCTGTAGGCATGCTCCGGTATGTATGGAAGCGTGAAACATAACCGAGAAAATGCGTCAGAAAGAGGAACCCTAGACTATCTAACGGCAATCATAATTCAGTCACAATGAGCGAGGGAGCGGTGAGGAATGAAGAGAAACAGAGGCGGAGAGCTTGCAAAAATAGTCGTTTGGCGTACTCTAGTGGGCGGTAGTTTTGACCACTCAGTTAGTTATTTATTTATTTACCAATCGGCCAATTTATCAATGAGAAAAAACAAATGAGCGAAATGGGCCCCAGTTGTACGCCTTGTGTTCTGAAATGTAGAAAGACTGGATGGAATAATAAATTCGACATTACACGAGCAGTTTGGAGTAATTTCTTGAGCTGTACATCAGTCTTCTCTTTTGATTATAAAAAAGAACGTATAATTCGAAAATACGGTCTAGTAAAAGTTACTGGCTTTAGCGAGAAGTGGAATTTATGCGTCATCTTCGGAACGATTTATTTTCGATTTTACTGCTATCGATTTATTCTGTATGTTTGGGTGCTGCGTGCGTTCTTACAGCTTCTTTTATGTTTTCTTTTTCAGTTTTGCTCATTATTGAGATTATGATCTT
>LS855433.1:137989-150687 GCA_900490955.1 Micoletzkya japonica | reverse complement strand
CTGCAGCCGATTGGGAATGGAAAGGTATAAAGTGAAAAGGAGATGCGAAGATATTCGGATGAAATTCAGATCAAATTATCGGCCTCTCTGACGCTATCTTCGTTCGTACAAAAAAAAACCAATAAATCAGATTTTCATGACAATAATTCAGATTTTCATGACACGACATGGCACACAACGATTACACGTGCAATATTTTTATCACTTCAAATTATACAATGGACTGGAATAACATTGAATGCTTGAAGCTCTATACATAATCTATTCATATACATTGAATAAGAACAGAGATTATTCTAACCCGGTGGAGATATGTTTCAGGTAAAAAATCTGAAACATATCTGCACCTGAAAAAGTAGTCCAAAAAAGTCCGCTAGGTATCTGCTACTCTAATAAAATAATAAAAGAGAGAAATCTAATTGAAAACTAATCAAATACAGTAAAGCAAGAATAAGTGGAAACCTGGTGAATGAGGTTCGGGGGAATGGAGGGAGAACTCGACGAATTACGGGAGTAGTTGAAGAGACCTCGGGGACAAGAACGAAAGGGGAACTCGTGTGATCATCTCGAAGCGATGAGGAAGGCGAAGACGATGAATATGAACCTGAGTGAAACCATTATCAACACAGAACGCAAACGGGAGATTGAAATTGTTACCTTTTGTCGTGATGTCCTTGCGGAGTTGTAGCTCGTTGTTGTCTGTCGAACCTGAGATGCGAACAAATGATAAAACCATAGGAAAAGTGAAAGAAACGATGTCAGGAAAGCGACGAACACTATAAAGAATAGGGAGAAATGAGATAAACAAGCTCGAGTTGAGCCTCTCCCTCGAGGGCGAGAGGAAGGGGTTCCTTCCCCCTGGCAGTGCCTCCTTTGATCTCTCCTTCTCACCTCCCCTTCCTTGTTCGGTGCAAACTTTCTATTGGACTTCTGGTTCTCTCTTCGGGAGCCACCATTTTCAAACTTTCGCGCGCGAAATCTCCCCTCCATCCTGACACTTTATGTTACCTTTAAATTACATAGGAAAGCGCTGAAAAAGTTTTATTTATGGATTTCGGAGCCGGGTGCTAAAGCGGGGTGAATATCACCTCCAGGAACAGTCAAAATATCAAAAATTTCAAATTCCTGCAAAAAGTGCCTACAGATGTTTTTCAGCCTCTGGAAACTCAAACGAACCGATTTAGCGGAAAAATAGTTCAAGAAATGCTAGAAATGATCTTTTTCCCCAGCCTGATTGAGAGAGTGCCTCAGCGGTACCGCCGCTTTCAGCCATTCCATAGCGAAGGACGGGCTATTAATTTCGAACTTTTCAAGCTAAGATGACTCCAAAAGGTCCAAAGAACAGGCACGCAACATTTCATATGCCATTTGATGATTACCGCAGTGCAATGGCGAAAATACGGTAAAATACGGTATTATACCGTATTATACGGCATTTGTCCCAGAATTTTCGGTTTTGACGGTAGATTGAAAAAAATGTTTAATTGTTCTTTGAATCTAATCAACTCATTCTTTTGGAGAGGGGGCAAAACATTTGTTTATTATTTTATACTGATTGTGAGTAGATAGAGGTTCTCTACTGGACATCATACCTACAAGTAGCCCAAATCGATTAAGAAATTCAAATGCATGAACGCGGTTAAGTGTAGTGGAATAAAAAGATCCGTCAGTTTATCATTACGAATATCAGGCGAGAGAGTGTGCAAAAGTGGGAGAATTAGACGCATTTTGGAATCAAAGAAACTGACGGACCTGTTTATTGTACTATAGCACCAACGACTAGAGTTCGGCAAATGACCCAAGACCAAATCACGCAAAGCGCTTTCGCGCCTGCTAGGGTTTGAAAAACAAGCGCAGTTTGCGTATATATCGTCTGACTTCTTGCACTTTGATGACCCCAATGATGACCCAATTATGGGTCATTTGCCGAAGACTGCCAACGACCAAAAGCAAATGGATGCTTCGTTCAGTCACGGTCTACGATGCATACCTGAGCGAGTACGGCGAGGATGCGACTTTGCGCAGGGTATTTATAATCTAGAATATTGGAACGTATAAATCGTGATTCTGCCGCTACGGTGTTTAGCGAATTTTTCACGCTTTGAAGCGATACCATTGAAACGATGCAATTTCGTTCTATGAGAAGATGGCTGGAAAATGGATAGCTTTTTGAAACCAGTACCACCTACGGTTTCATATAGTACACACTAGAAGTTGATTAGATCACTCTGTAAGTCACCGGAATCGGCGCTACAAACGGAACGATTATATCTTTCGGTTTTCTCTACTATACTATAAGTTTAAAATCGGTTACTTTTCGACGATATGCGTCGTTGTTTTTGGTGGCCAGACGCGTCGCTGTTATAAATGATGTATGAAACATAGGCATCAAAAGGAACCGATTTCAAACCTCTAGTATTTATAGTAGAGAAAGAGGGAGGATATAATCGTCCGTTTGTTTTCATGCAGCATTCATAACCGCGACGCGTCTCGTAGCCAAAAGACGTGAAACATATTAGCCAAAGGAACTCGCATGCACACCTCTAATATCCATGCCCCCGATATCTTTTTTTCTTGGAATGAAATGGTATCGCTTCAAAGCGTGAAAAGTTCTCGAACCACCGTAGCGGCGGAATTGCGATTAATACGGGAAAGATGGTCGCAAGCCAATCCTATATAGTGGAGTCCAATGGGTCAGGTAAGTGTCAAGTGGACTTTTTCCAGTTCAACTTAGCTTGGCGATATTGAGTTAGGTATCTTTCTTTGAGATCATCACTCTTATCACAAGGACCCTAATATGAACCTTGACTTAGTTTGTGGGTAGGACATAGTGTAATCACTTTACCTAAGTATTGAATTAGACCATGCACGGGCCTATCCCAGGTCTATCTAAGTTCTAAGGATGGTTAACTTTGGAATAGCTAGCTGGAATTTCGCCTAGCATCATCGCTGAGTTTAGCCACCGTCGAATTTGTGGTCATTAAGGTAGCTCACCAAAATAGCAGCATAAGTTAATCCCAAGTTATAGTATAGTTTAGCTGGGAAGAAATCTGAGAATCTAACTATTGAATAACTCAATATCACCAAGAGCTGAAAAAAGAAAACAAAGTCCATTGGACTAGTACCTGACCCATTGGACTCCATTGCCACTTTTAATATAGGATTGGCGTACGAGCAGCTTGCTTCCATCTTTCCCAAATCAAACGTCGCTTTTCCATTCCATACATATTAGGAGATGCGTAAGCTTTGAATGGTTGTGCTTCAAATTCAGCTTATAAAAGAGTGCCCTGATTTCGATAAGTGCGAAGTGGAGCATGCATATCAAGATGACTCGCTGGCTCTTCTCTTAAAATATACAAATCAATGGATTTTAATATTTTGCATGCTATTTAAAGATATTTAATGATATGTTATCAGGTCAATTATGCGCGCCATGATCTGCGCGCACTGCGCCATATGCGACCCGCGGTAAGCTAGCATCTGGTATTTCATCTTTGATCTTTGAACCTTGATCTTTGATCTCATGCTATCCTACAGAAGGCACACGACGCCACCAGCTCGCAACTCTCGCGCTTTGCTATGCTGACTATGGCAACGCTCACGTAAGTTACAGGATCGTGGAATATTGAAAAAAAAACAAGTAAAGCAGCAGTTGGCGATTTTTGAAAGCCCAAAATGGTACGATCGTAGATATGCCCCAAGGAGCATAAATGGACACTAGACGTATTAGTTCTCCCAATCAAACTTGAGAATTAGGAGGACAAAGTGTAACGGAAAATGAAGATACGCTCTCGCGCTTTAGATCTATCCTATGGAGTAGAAGGAAGTGCGAAAAGTAGAGGTTTAAAAGCGGTTCCTTTTGATGCTTATGCCTCGCACATCATTCATAACCACGATGCACGTCTGGCCACCAAAACAGCGAAACATACCGTCGAAAAGGAACCGATTTTATACTTCTAGTGAAAAGCTGTGTGAGACTGTGTGTGAGACTCTTTCATTCAGCATTGCTTGCTACACTTGTAAATCTCGTTTCGGCTTGCCGATGATAAATATAAAAAAAATATAAATATGTAAATCCATGAAAAAGTCATTAAAGGAGGACGCATTCAGTAGAGAGTATAGAAGAGAAACTAATCGAATCCGTCAGGATGCCGTCAGGAATTTGAATAATAGATTACGGCGTTCCGAATGCGAGGTCCTTTCAGAGGTGGTGCGGTTCACCGCTGCCTCATGCTGATCCTTCGTTATGGGTGTACGTTTTTTCTCGATTCTTTTGAATTCTCTTTCTGACTCTTTCTTCACTGTTGTATAGTTTAGATAAGCGAAAGAACGTAAAGATAAGTAAAAAAATTTCAATATGCGATGCATGCAACGCCATCGTATTGAAACAAGTGTAAATATCAATACTATGATATAATTCGCTAAACGTCTGTGATGAGACCGAGAGAGTGATGAAGAGGATGGAAGAATGAAGAGAGTCAGATGATATATACGCACATTGCGCTTGGTTTTCAAACCCTAATGCAATGTGAAGGGTGTGAGGTGAGGATGGGATGGGAAGAGAATCGGGAGAGAATCTCCCGACTCTCTCCCGACTTCATTATCATTCATTCCTGGGGAGAATCGGGTCTCCCCAGGAATGATTCTCCCGATTCTCTCCCGCTCTCCTGGTGCCGATTTTAACAACACTAGTCCCTATGTTGTTTGGACGCGCCAGTCGTAGGCCGGATAGTGAAGCATAAGCGATAAAAAATATCTAGTCAGACTGCCTGAGTCAGACAGCCCTAGCCTGAACCAATCTTATTTTACAGTCTTCGTCATCGTTCCCTACACGATCTCTACCGTGTTAATTGCCATGCCTCTTGTCTACTTTGAGGTTGCTCAGTTTAGATAGATAGACGTTTATCAGCATTTTACATAGAGAAAACGATGGCTGGTATGAAAAGCATAGGGAAAGATTCAGAAAGCAGGAATAAGAGAGCACAACATAGAGCTCAATAGTTTGAAAAGTTTGCGACAAAGCTTGCTTATGAGAAGAACTCACATTGCCGAAGCTTCTTACGCCGATCTGACCGTTCTTATGTTCAGTTTTTCCATATCGGAAGAGTTGTTGCAATTCGAGATTGGCGGTGTCCTTTTATTGTTGTCGTTTTGGGGTGGTCTGTGCCCGAAATTCGGGTGCTATGTCCGACTTCGGAATTTTGGCCGGGCGCAATGCTCGATATGGAGATTTTAAATTTCTCTGTTTCTGAATTCCGAAAAAAATTCGTTTCGTTCAGCTCGCTCTCGGCCAGTTCAATTCGCGTGGTGCCGGTGTAGTCTTCGCTGAAATGGCGCCGATCGCCGAGGGTTTGCTCATTTATTATTTTTTTAAATAAATTGGATTTTTTAAAAATACTATAATATTTATGCTACTTTCCAGGAGTCGGCATAACGATGTGCGTTCTCTCCTTCATGGACATGTTCGAGCACTTCAACATATTGATCGTCAACCTGATTGTGGTAGTCCGGAATTTTGTGGTGAGTGGCCTATGCGCAACGCCTTTTCTCAAAGAATTTGTAGTGAAGTTTTTCCCCCCACTGTATACTTTTTGACAGTACAAATCGTCAGCAAACGTCATTCCTACAGTAAGAATCGTACTTCGGCTGCACTCTCTTCACACCGATTCGCTCGTTTATTGCTAGAAAGTCGGAATGATGACAACCGCCATGAAAATTTTTCACCGCAACAGA
The DNA here is from genome assembly GCA_900490955.1 of Micoletzkya japonica. Lineage (NCBI taxonomy): Eukaryota > Metazoa > Nematoda > Chromadorea > Rhabditida > Diplogasteridae > Micoletzkya > Micoletzkya japonica. Next base: position 144,954 of record LS855433.1, on the reverse strand, counting down.
ACTCTCTCATCAACTATATTGTTCGGAGAATAAATTCGTTTTTTTTTTCAGCAAATTATCGGCTGGGGCACCCATTCGGGTAGCTGCGTTACGGCGCATACCGAAGGTAAATTAATGTTGATGAAAAAGTTTAGTCAGTTATCTATTTCTGTCGGGAATAGGAATGACCGAACATTTCCCCACCCACATGCGGAATATGTTCAATCTATTTTATAGTACTTTTACAGGTTGCATCGACTCGCATGTGAAATGTCCCCAGTATGACACAGATTTTATCATGATTATTGGAGGAAAAGGAACGTTGAGAAATCTTTGCAGCGCACTCCGCTAAATACAGTGAAACTGTCTTGGCAAAATGCCAGCTTAGGCTAAAAGCCGGCTCCGGCTGAAGTTTTACGGTGGTTGGCGGAAAGAATTGCGCAGCTTTTTCAACGTTCATTTTCCTCCAATAATATTTATCCATTTGGCATTTCACCAGTTCATTTAAAATTGCACAAATTAATTAAACTTCAAATCCAGCATAGCGGAATAAAAGGCCGTGTTCATAGATGAGATATATAGCATAGGAAAAAAATGGAAGATATAATCGTTCCGCTCGTAGCTCAAATTCCGGTGCCTTTAGCTTTGCGGTAGCAGATTAGCAGACGTACCATGTGAAAGACCACGGACTATTACAAGTTCCACGAAAGTTGACAAAGATTACGCAAACGATTGCGAACTGTCTATGCAAATACGCACACTGATCTACCTCTCCGGCTCCAATTTTCTTGCGATTCTACTAATCCCGGTCATAGTAACACGTAAGGAGTCAATTGGATGTCGTAATCAGTGTGAATAGATTGTTATTTCAATCAAAAGTATTAAATCGTTCCGTTTTTGCGGACAACTGCCGTGGAACTCCTAATAAGTGATCTCATAGAGATATAGCACTCACTGACATCTCAATTTAGGACAGAATGGTAGAGCTATAATGTGCGAAAAATCTGCTGCATAGCGTAACTCGTAAAATAGAATTCTACGTTCCACTTTTCGCGACTATAATTAGGCGCATTTTGGAATTAAATAACAGGCGGTGCAGAGTTATTGCAGGAGGGCCGGTTTCGACCAACCTTATGAGTAAGTATATTTTTTCATGCCTTTGTTGCAAGAAGCGAAAATATTGTAACATAAAAAGCCGCCCGTTTAGCCGAACGGTGACGGACTTAGCGAGGATAGCTGTAGATATTTGTGGAGTATTAGATATTTACGTAAATGTTGAAATGTTTTTTTTAGGTTTTTATTTTTTTATTTTCGGAATTCCAGAAAGAAGTATGTTTTAGCGCCATTAACTCGCTGTGCGCCAGTCGGTGGATGAATGTGCGATTCAACGGAGAAGTGGTTCGTAGCGACGTTGCGCGTTTTTCATTATTGTTTTTATCATTTTTATTGAAGCGTTTTTATCCAAACGCTGCCCACGTAGATGCGTTTGATATTGATTGATACCTGATTATCGTATGAACCGGATACTATCTCACAGTGTTCTAAATGTTAAGCGAACGAGCGAAAATGCTTAGGATACGGTGTTTTCCGTGCGAGAGTTCCTACCGAAATCAGGGTTATTTTTCGGCATCTCGTTCGCTTAACATTTTCGCTGTTGTCAGAACAGTGTGATCTAAGCCGTATTCAGAATGTCGCAATGATAGATGTTCCCGCATCTATGGGCAGTGAGCTGTACATGTGAGTTTGTTCCCGATATCGAACACTCAAATGTGAAAAAAATCGTCAAGGCAAACGAGCCACAGTATTCCCAAAACGCTTATTTTACCGTGCGAGAGAGAGAGAGTTCGTACCGTAATCCGGGCAATGTTTCTTCATCTCTTTTGCTTATATAAGACATGATACAACATTTGGCCCTGCCGTCAGAATGTTGTTGCGCTAATGCAGAAACCACATATGCGGAGCGCATACGAATCGGCTGGAGGAAGACCAGAGCCACTCAGCCTCGAAGGTGAGATATAAGACCGGCCGAGATAAAAAGACAGGATGGCATCTCGACACAAAGCAAAAAGTCGGGATGCCACCGTGGATTTCCGACATTTGCCTTTGTATCGGGATGCCATCCTATCTTTTTATCTAAGCGGGTCTTATATCTAGAGGTTTAAAATCGGATTCTTTTGATGCTTATGTTTCACACAACATTTATAAACGCGACTGGCAATCAAAAACAACCGAGACATAGACGGTAAGGTTTGAAAAAAACAAGCACGAAAGCAAACCTCTGCCGGAAAATTTTGAAATAGAATGAATGTGGGAGAGGGTTTGGAAAAGAGGGAGGCTTGTCCCAAACGGTTTGTGCATGAGACTCTCTCAGGGGACAATCTTATTGTATCCCACCCAAACGGTTTGGGTTTTCTCAGAAGATTGAAGGGAGTCTCCACTCATTCCTTCCTCCATCTCGATGAAGAACGGTCTGTTCTAGCGAAGTTATACCCTACTCTTTCATTCAACCTTCTCTCATTCCTTCCATCGCGCGTCGTAACTTTGTTGGAATAGACCGTTCATCATCATCGAAATGGAGGGAGGGAATGAGTCGAGACTCCCTTCAATCTTCTGCGAAAACCCAAACCGTTTGGGTGGGTGATACAATCGGATTGTCCCCTCGAGTCTCACGCACAAACCGTTTGGGACAAACGTCCGTCCCTCCTTCCCAAACGACCCGGCGGTTGACGAATGGTGAAAAGGTTTGGATCCCCAAACCGTTTGTTTTTTTTTCAAACCCTAATAGACGGAAAGGAACCGATTTTAAGCCTCTAGCGATGTCCTTAATTCTTATTTAGGCATACAACGCTTTTCCTATCTATTTATAGAGTCTACAATTATCCAAAATGAGTTCAGATTCTCTCACCTTTGTACGCTCTCTTGCCTTATATTCGGAATAATTTTCCGACGGATTTTTAATCCACTATGTCTACTGTATATATCGACGGTCTCAATTCTTAAACAAAGTATCAAGAAAAAAGGCAGTTGAACGTTGTCTTTGCAGATGTTTGTTTCATACGGTTTCTTTTTACTGCTTGTCGTTGCTTACATCGCGAAGAAGGGCAAGCGTGCGATTGAATCGGTGAGTCTAGTCGAACTACGGTTGGTCGAGGAATATCAATTGTCTCTCATTCCTATTTACGACGAAAGGAGCGGTAGGTACGAGGAGAGCAGAGTGTTTAGCAGAGATGTGCAGACAGGTCAGTACAATGATTCTCTTTCATGCATCGTTCTTAACCGTAGCGCGACTCGGCGTCAAAAGCAATGAAACATATTTGCTGAAATGACCAGTCTGCGCAACTCTAGTGTTCAGCACATTCCTAGCTTGTACTGCGCGAATCGTAGTTTCGTATTGAACATACTAAAACTGGATTCAGATCACTTTGAAAGATCAGTTTGCTTTTCAAACGAACAAAACATTTGCAACTTTACAAATTAAAACTTTTCTCTGCTGCACGCAATTTTCCTTTTTTTACAGATCATTATTTCAGCTCTTTACCTTCGTTCTGTTAACTACGATCGCTCAGCAGATCACCCGTCTCTCGAGCAATATTAGACTCTTCTATGTTTGTTTTTTTTTCAAATCCTTCAAGTTCCCTCTTTTTCATAATCTCTTTTTAAATCCTTTAAATATTATATTTTGATGGCACTAGACCCTATCACCAAGTCCCTATCACCAAGACTCTAGCATTGGATAGAGAGAATATGAAAAAAGAAGTTGAAAACCAAGCCATTTACTAGGGTTTGAAAACCAATCCTTTTAGTTGCATTATGAGATCGAGAGAGTGATGAAAGAATGAAAGAATGAAAGAATGAAGAGAGTCAGGCGATAAATACGCTAATTGCGCTTGGCTTTCAAACCCTGCCATTTACTCGCAATCAGAGACTGTTGATTAACTGATTGATGGAAAGCGTGAAAGAACGAAGAGACGCAAACAACGCTTTATCTTCAAGTCCGACTACTTCGATCGTCGAATTCAAATTTCTTTTCCGCGCACTCTTGATCGGACTTGTGTTACTTAGCATAATTGCTCTTCTATGGGCACAACCAAAAGTGCAAACATGCGCGGTAAATAACGGAAGACGGAATTATTACCGTCGGAATTTTGAATGATTTGAATGATACGGACCGACAAGAGAGTTATTTATGCAAATGAAACGTCCTGGTAGATTCGTTTCATATTCTCCAGTGCAATGCAAAATTCGCTATTTTTACATATTAAAGCTCCATTCGGAACCGTAATCGATTACTGATCCTGACGAATTCGGTTAGCTACTCTTCTATGCCGTCCGCTCTCTCGTTGTGCAAATTTGTCTACATTAATTAGTTTTTAAGTTAGTTGAGCAACATGACTACGGTACCGAATGCGTCCTCCCTTAATGAATTAATGGTATTTCAATGAGATCATAAGATGGAGGCTGCGTTTGATGCTTATATTTCACACATCATTCATTACCGCGACTCGTCTGTTCACCGAAAACAACAACGAAACACATATCGTCGAAAAGGAATCGACTTTAGACCTCTATTATAAAAAAGTGACAAAACGATAAGTGGTCGCCTTGAAGACGCACCCTCCGCTGAGGCTGGGAGACGGGAAGTCTGCGTGGACAATGCTCGCCGACTGCATCATCTTTGTTCGTTCCCTTTCACAGTGTTCTGACTACACAGTGGAAATGTTAAGCGGAACGGGATGCCCCGAAAAATAACCCTGATTTCGGGTAGGAATTCTCGCGCGGAAAACACCGTATCCTAAGCATTTTGGCTCGTTCGCTTAACATTTAGAACATTGTGCTGTTTCCTCTTTCTTTTCAAAGAAATTCTTTTTTGTTTCTTTACTAATTACCATCAACAGCCGCTCAACCTATACTCTTGTGGAAGGCGAAACATAATCATTAAAAAAACGAATGGAACGCTCGTTTTATCTGCCTGGAAACGCTACGAAACTGTAGAGGCGAGCATAAATACTGGCAAACGAAGGCACAAGCTAAGATAACTTTATTGCAATTTGAGACAGGAAATTCTGTCGATCACTTGAGCCTTGCAGCAGGAGCTGAAAAAATAAATTGTGTTGAGGCCAAGTGATTGATCAGCGGCACGAGAGATTGAGTGAAATAGTATGGAAGTCGATAAATAATATTTACTCATAATAATATCGATAAAAATAAATAGTATGTAACAGTATCACTGGCCAAATCGTAATATCTTGCAGTCGCTCATGGCGACCAAGTGTGGCACGGCCTTCACCATGACCGTGGGCTCGTTCAACAAGTTCACCGACAACGTCGCATGGTATCGCACAGTTTAAGTTATCAAAGCGCACAAAACATTTAGAATGAACAGCGAGTGGCGAACCGCGACGCGTACGTGACGCGTATTAAGAATGGATTTTTAAGCCAAAACCTGGCCACGGTACACTGCGCGAAATATCACCATCCCGCTGCTGGGGAATATTTCCCCAGGAGATGCACTTCGGGGAATAAGTCTGGTAATATTTCGCTCAGTGTATCAGCTCTCTGAAGGGAAGCTTTGTCCCACAGTTATGTATGGGCTAGAATCGTACGTGTCGCAGCGGTATTTGGGGGGGGGGGAATGATCGAAGCGATAACGATAAGCGTAAAGGAAAGTATTTACGTCGCCGTCACAATGTTAAAAATGTCAATGGAACGAGACACAATGTTTGGGATGCAAATGTTTTCCGAGCAAGAGTTCCTATATACCACAATCAGGGTTATTTTTCGCATCTCGTTCGTCTAACATTTGCACTGCTATTGTCGATCCTCGGGGATTCAAATTTGCGTTCCGACGGTAACGATTCCGTCTTCGGTTGGCTATATATTTGCACGTTTGGTTGTGCACGTATGCTAAATAACGCAAGTCCAGTCAAGAATGCGCGGAACGAAAATTTGAATACGAGGACTGGCAATATATCACAGTGTTCTGACAACGGTCAAAATGTTAAGCGAATGAGATCCCGAAAAATAACCTTGATTTCGGTCGAAACTCTCGCACGGAAAGCACCGTATCCTAAAGCATTTTGGCTCGTTCGCTTAGCATTTAGAGTACACTGTGATATCAGAACATTGTCGCTCCGTGCAGGATGGCGGTGTGGCACTCGCTCGTGAGTTCGTCCGTAATCTACTTTATTGCCTCCATCTACATCATCCCATGGACATCGTACATCGACGCAAACATGCCCCACCTCGTCCATAGTACATACCTTTATTCATAATAATTATCTTTTTTTAAATTATTTTATTTATTTATAGTGGATTAAATATATCCGTCGGAAAATCATTCCGAATATAAGACGAAAGAGTGTGCAAAAGTGAGAGAATTAGACTCATTTTGGAATGAAAGAAACTGACGGATCGGTTCGTTCCACTATATTTACGTGCATATCTATAGTGAAATAAATGTCTATTACCATGCTTCCATAATGCGCTTAATTCTCTCACTTTGCGCACTGTAATAAATATTTTTTTTCTATATTTACATATAGATAAATAATTTTTCTATTTCTATATTCCTATCTATATTATTTGCTTATCTTTATTTATTTATCTGATTTATATATAATTTATGCTAGTTCGCCTCTCCGATTCAGACATTTCCTCCTCGTACCTGGCCCTGCGACTAACACGCTCAACGGTCAGCATGCAACCCATCGAGAGCTTTGGTCAGTGGCGGTTCACAACACACTCAGCGAAATGTCACCACCATACAGCACCTAGTGAATCATTCACCACACAAATTTCACCAGCCCGCTGGTGAATTGTGCTCCATTCACCAGCGGGCTGGTGAAATTTGTGTGGTGAATGATTCACTAGGTGCTGTATGGTGGTGAAATTTCGCTCAGTGCACAGCATTCCGCTCGGTAAAGAATGCGTCTAATAGCGACGTTACCTCCATTTATAAATTTTCACAGGAATGGCTGAACCAATCT
>LS855433.1:118567-130679 GCA_900490955.1 Micoletzkya japonica | reverse complement strand
TTCCAAATCTTCAAGTTCGCAATTCAGCATAGTGCAGTCCGCCGCACTGCTGCCGATTCCCATCATTGCCTTCAAGAAGGTTCGGCTTTAGTTAGTCGCATGACCTTCTTAATAATGTTAAATGGTCCCTAGTAGTCTCTAGTAATCTTTTTACAGGTAGGTATCCTGTCTTAGCAGAATCCAAATTATATCGCGTTTCTTGTTCGTCGGTAACCATTAAAGGAACTGTCCCACGAAAAAAATCATTATTGAGTTAGTCGTTGGAAACATAGCAGTATGGTCTAGACAACAAGATGTGCAAAAACCCCGATTCGAAACGGCTCTCTAGGCCTCAGTACGGCCATCTGAATGTGTAGGATACGGTAAATCTTGTGGGGTAGTTTGTAGTTTAGCCAAGCACTCACTCCTCTCTTAGAGAGCAGTTTCGAATCGCGATTTTTGTTCATCGCGTTGTCTAGCCCATCTTCCAATGTTACCAATGAATATCTCAACAACGATTTTTTCGTGGGACATTTCCTTTAACATGGCTACGGTACCGAGTGGCACTCCTTTAATATTGTCCTTCCCGCAGTTCTGGCAGACGACGACCGCGAATCTTCCGATGCGCTCGCTCAGAGAGCCCACGGCCCAGTACGGCCCGCTCGACGCCGAGCACAGGTATCTATAGTGGAATAAACGGCGATCCGTCAGTTTCTTCCGCTCCAGAATAAGTCTAATTCTCTCACCTTTGCACACACTCTCTCGCCTTATATTCGGAATGCTTTTCCGAGGGATCTTTTTAATCCATTATATTGTCCATCCCCGCATTAAAAAAAAATTTTTCCGACGGTAATAATTCCGTCTTCCGTTGGTTATTTGCACTTTTGGCTGTGCAGCTATCCTAAATAACACAAGTCCGATCAAGAATGCGCGGAACGAAAAGTTGAATAGGAGGACCGACAATATAGTAGAATAAATCGATCCGTTGGTTTCTTCAGTTCCAAAATGAGTCTAATTCTCTCACTTTTGCGCACACTCTCGCCTTATTTTCGAAATGATTTTACAACGGATTTTTTTATTCCGCTATATTCCTACATATTGACTTAGATATGCTTGAGGAAAATGTCCCGTCAGTAATTTCATTCCTATTTCCGACGAGAGAGCGAAGCTGTATGAAGAGAGCGAAGTAGGAATTTACTGTCGGAACTTTTTCGTCAATAATCTTTCCATATCAAGCCTGTGATGCGCGCTTTTGAAACTAGATAAATTTTGATTTTTTAAAAATATATTATCACTTTAACAATTCAACACCAGGAGATATCGACGATAAGAGAGAAAGAGCATAGGCATAAAGCGTGTCTTAACTTATAAAAGGGGAGACTGTGTGGGGGGGGGGGTGATTCGTGTGATGTTTAGAAAAAAAGATCGCATGATGTGTATAAACACATGGCAAAAGGGCAATCATTGAACACCTTGTAAGCATTATGCTTTCAGAAGGTACGTGACCTTTGAGCACTACGCTGTGAAGAACAAGGGATGAGTGAGATGAGACATACTCCTTCGCGCCCCCACTTTCCCCTTAGATAGCATTCGTTCTGACATACTTAACTCGCGTGATACAGTCTCAGTCTGAGGCTTGATAAACGTGATTATTATCAGATTCACGAGTATTTCAGGAAACTCAACGAGGCAGAAGATCTAATCTGATTTATTCGTAGTGCGAAATAGTCAGATCGCAAAGCATAGGCCATTTTACAATATTTGTGGAGCGGCTAAACTTGCAACCTGTGCGCGGCCTTTTTTGTCCGCGCCCATCGAAAGTATAAATTTTGTGATTTCACGGTATTGTAAATTTTTATTGCATGTCATTGAAAATAATAAGCATTGTATTTAAATTAGTCATTAGCCGTCGAAGTCACAAACCGAAGTACAAAAATAATTAAAAAAAATCTACCAATATAGAACCGACCTGTACAGTAATAACAATGTGTCTAGCGAGGTAAGGTGGTCTTATTAAAAATAGAAATTTTGTGATGGTTTAATACAAATATACCACAATTGAAATGCATATGATCAAAAAAACAAATCAATCGGCTCATGCAGACCTTTAGCTTGACCGGAGACCTCCTTAGTAGAGCATCCGACCCAGGTATTTTTATGTTTCAGGATCAATTGATAATGAACTTATCAATTGTCGAATATAGCTTGTTATGCTATGATCGGTGAAGCATATTCAAACAACCGAATCGAATGCTCTACTAGGTATGTCACAAGGTGAAGCATAAATAAATCGTGACGCACTCCGAACCCCGTCGTGCGGCAAACAGTAGTTGTCACCCTGAATTGCAATATTTATTTATTATTCTTAGCTTTGAAAATTCTTAAAAAAACGAAGACAACGTGCAGCAACTCACGCTTCTCGAAGCTGACGTAGTCCTGCAATGTAAAAATTATTTTTGCTTGAAAAATATATAAAAAAAATAAAATTTAAAAAAATATGTAAAAAATAAACTTACGATGAGAAACGCGGCGCCAAGTAGGACCGCCTTGGTACGCGTGGACATGTCCATTGGAACTGCAAAAGATTTTAAGATCATAAAAATGAACTCCCCGGACTCTTATTCATCAATAATGTTCAGAGCTCGAAACAAAATCCATTTTGTCTCGAACATATCCCCTGTTTCCTTTGTTTGCAAACAGCGCTTCACCCAAGTGTAGTTTCAATGAAATTCGATAGCCCCCCTGCCTGGCAGTTCCTTGTCGAAATGGGTGTTTCACTGGGCCAGTGCTGATTAGGGTTAGGGAAAAGAAGCAATAAGCGGCGTATTTGTATTCTTTACGCGCATGGCATGTAAGAAAGAAATTGAAGGAAACTTATTGCTTTTCCCTAACCTAGGCGCTGACGGCGATACCTCTCACTGCCCATTGTTCATTGAGCTGGAGGTTTTCTGGTTGTCAAATACAAATCATCGTAAAGAAGGCCTCCAAATAAACACAGGGCACAGCTTGAATTCTCTAAAAAAAATAAAATTTTAAAACTAAATAATAAATCTAAATAAGCATGGCCTCACAAGTCATCTCAAACGTGTCCACGTCGTTGATCGCCTCGTTCACGAGACCACGCCAGTCCTTGCGGATGTCGCCCACCCGCTTGGACTCCGTCGAGAAGATCTGAAACAGACCGTCCCTTTGAAATGAAGCTTCTTATGAGAACGTCCATGTTTTGTCGTTTTAGGCGTCCTAGCCCATTTTTGAGGTAGCGATACGATCCGTTACCAAAAGTTCTAACGGTATGCATCCAATATAGAAACAAGCTTCTGATTTGACTGTTCGTCTCTGCAAATTAGATAGTTATGATATTTAGCTCTGTTTATCATTTTATGTTTTGCTTCTCACCAGCCTACGTGCCTCTCACCACCTCAACGCCCCCTCTTCTTCTTCTTTTTCAACGACCACGAAAACAGCTCCCCTTCGGTAACGGAAACCTTCCTCCCCCTTCTACAACCTTTACTTCCCCCCCCCTTCTTTCTTCGCACATACTCGACTACGGAGGGCGCATACTCATGCACAACTAGAGTATCCGATTACGCCGAGGAAAATGTTCAAGATAAGGGAACGCCTGGCTGGGGCAGGGTTTCAGCGCAGCTGGAAGAGAATCTAGCAATACTGTCCAAGGTCTCAATAAACGCAACATTTTAATACGTCTGCTTGGAAGCTATTCGCCTTTATTCAATAGAAAAATATCATTATTTTGAAATAAACAAATAAAATAAAATAAAAGTCCACCTCGTAGTGCTTGTCGTCGCACGTGCACATCATGCAGCAGCACGGGCCGGTGATGTCCAGCTGGGGCTGGAACGACTGGCTATTAATTGGGCGAGAAGACGAAAGATTCGGGAAACCACCATTTCATCAAACCGCACGCTTCATCAACACTACTCGCACGAAGATCAAGACAGATGAAATGACCGATTTGATGAAATGGTGGTTTTCGCGAAGATTCGAGCGATACAGCAGTCAAGATCAAAGTGGCTGAACGATGAGCGATGCTTGCCCACAACGCAAAGCTCAAGATAACGATAACTTTTTTATCTAAAATTTCTGCTCAAAGCTCACACGCCCAGCGAACAAACAGGTAGAGGAATAGAAAACAAGAGAAGTGAAAACGAGACACTCACGACTCGGTCGCTGTCCGTAACCACGAAGGCCTTGGAACAGGCGGCCGCCCGCTGTTCCACGCGGCCAATCTGCAGTATTTCTTCCACCATAATTTTTTAAACTCATAAACTTCATATTTTAATTATTACCTTTTTAAATTGATTCAACAATCCTAATTGTAAGGAGATATGTAATAGTAGCCATATAGATACTTGCATACTGTACTGGCTAATCTATGTTACGCATACCACGTGTCCGGGCGGGCACTCGACGCTGACGTCCGTCGAGCAGCAACCCTCCTGCGAGGCGAGGAAGGACAGACAGGCGCCGAAGCACTTGTACGGCCGGACGATCCGGATGACCTCCTCCAATGATTACGCATAACGGTCATTCCTGCTTTGTCTGCACTCTCGTCATGCTGCATCGCTCTCGCGTCGGAATAAGAAGGAGATTGCGGGCGGAACACTCGCTTCAATCGTACCAGCAGTTATTTATTTTGTTTGGCAGCAACACAGTGCTTCAAATGTTAAGCGAACGAGCCAAAATGCTTAGGATACGGTGTTGTTTTCCGTGCGAGAATTCCTACCGAAATCAGGGCTATTTTTCGGCATCTCGTTTGCTTAACGTTTTCACTGTTGTCAGAACACTGTGGCAAATTCTTCTTCACTAATTGCGGGACGGATGTGCAGTATTGAACGTACTCCCGTATTGACCGAGGCAAATGCTACCAAAATTAAGGATGAGGTTGTCATCCTGGCCTACTAGTCATGCTAACCTTCTGGTTGTTGTCGATGACGTGGAGGACGAAGGCGTGCCGTCCCCTACAGCAGTGCCGCGCGAACCACGCCGAGTCCTCGAAGGCGATGAAGACCTGGAATTTTTTTTCAAAGTATTCATTTCATTGGAATAACGAAATCCGAAGAGATATCTGTTGCCGATTGCTGCTTGTATGTTGAGCAGATGAAGCTTATTTTTAGTGGTTAAAATTGTTATTTTTAGCTTGTGGCGAATCGGAAGTCGACAACCAACCTGCTCCCTGTCCTTGTTCAGGATCACGTACTTGTTGGCGGTGTCGGGCGTGAGCGCGACGCCGGGAAGCGAGGAGCGCTGAATTTGTTTTCATTTAGATTTTTTTCGTTTTTATCTTTATTTATTAATTTGAACTATTGTTTTCTAAAGAAAATAGGTGATGCGTCTCTCTAATAGATATAGTGGAATAAACCGATCCGTCCGTTTCTTCCGTTCCAAAATGAGTCTCATTCTCTCACATTTGCACACTCTCTCGCCTTATATTCGGAATGATTTACCGACGGATCTTATTAATCCACTACATAGTATATAGTATACACCTGCTCGATGAGCACGTGGTCCAGCAGTCCGAGGCATTCCGTTCCTGGCGGATCACCTGAAACGGCTGCTTTCCCATGATAATTATAAAACTTGAAAAAACATGAAATGAATCTTTTTCCAAACAAAAGAGAGGCTAATGCTAACCGGGCGTCGACGTCGGGCGGGTCATCCACTTTTCGCCGGGCGTTGCTAAAAGTTAAAGTTACAGTGTTCTGCCTCCAAGGAGAATGTAATTCATCGGGTTAATTTGTTGAACACAAGGATTAAGGTGTAAAGAATAAGGTAAAACAAGAAAAACAAAACAATAAATTACCCGTCTCCGGTTCACCGGGCTGCTGTGTTCGCGGGACGAACGGCATTCGGCCTCTCCTGAAATTAATTAAATTTAATTAAATTTAATTGATGTATTAATTTAATTAATTTAATTTAATTTTATCTACGCTGTACGCGTAATGGGGTTCGGGATCTACTGAATTTTCTTCTTTCTCTACGGAAGCAACTGCCTATTTATCACCAAAGCTGGGGAACACAAGAAAAGTTAGCATCTCCTCGTGAGTGCTAAATAGTCAGTGAAACAAACAATGGCCCAATTGAAGACTCGCGCTGTCGCGAAAATATCTACGCCGTGTCGAATTTCCACTTGACGAAAGAAGAAATTGCTTCCGTTTATGGGCGGGATAGAAATAATTGAAATGACGTTACCTAACGTAAAGTCCACTAAATGTTTTCGGACGTTAGAAATTATGAATATTCAACCAAATCGAGATACATAAAAAGGCCTGAGTTACACTCAGCGAAATTTCACCACCATACCGCACCTAGTGAATCATTCACCACACAAATTTCACCAGCCCGCTGGTGAATGGCGCACAATTCACCAGCGGGCTGGTGAAATTTGTGTGGTGAATGATTCACTAGGTGCGGTATGGTGGTGAAATTTCGCTGAGTGTATGCTGTTGGACTAAAGCTTTGTTTTTGACAGCTGTACTTGAGTTAATGTATAAACTAAAAAGAACCGCGATCGAGAATCCCAGTTCACAAGAAATATGCGTCCAAGAAGGGTCGAGAAGGTGAGAAAAATATAGAGGGGAGAGTGAGGGGCGACAAGGGGCGCGAAAAGTTGAGAATACGAAATTGGAGCAGAAACACTCTCCGGTTACCACACACATACACTCCGTGGATAGGCACCGAAGGAGGGGGGGGGGAGGATGAGAAAGACAAATAGGGTGGGGAGGTAGGGGAGAGGAGGGTAGGGGTGGAGAATGGGGGTAAGAGGGGACGGAGGGAGGCACGGGTGGTAGAGAAGTATAGGGGAATATAAGGGGATAGAAGTAGGGAGTTAGAAGAGAGTAGAGTCATTGGAAATGGGCGTGGAGTAGGGATAAGGTATAGTAGAATAAACCGATCCGTCCGTAGCTCTGATTCCAAAATGCGTCTAATTCTCTCACTTTCACACACTCTCTCGCCTGATATTCGGAATGATAAGCTGACGGATCTTTTTATTCCACTATAAACGAAGGGGAGTGAGATGAGCGTCTGGTTCAACTACGATCATGCTGAGATAATAAGAGACGACATTCTTTTGCATGAATTATTATTGACGAAAAAGTTCCATCAGTCGACTCATTCCTACTTTGTCTGCACTCTCTTCAAACCGCTGCGCTCTCTCGTCGGAAATATGAATGAGACGACGGACGGAACATTTTCCTCAACCATAGTGTGATCAGCTGTGGTTACCAGTGATGTTCCAACCGTTGTTTCGCTTCCTCTCACAACGAGAGAATCTGGCTACTCCAGACTGGTGGTAGCAGATAATATTATACATATCAAGGATGCATGCACAAATGATATCTATTACAGAAAAGTATAACTATCCAGCGTGCTGTTTCGACTATTCTGGTATTTTTTTCGTCAATAGCATGTAGGTGGAATAGGGTACTGGCGCACCGGCAGTGGAATAAGTGAGCATAGTATGCGTGCCTCATGGTGAAATCGAGAAGCTGGCGAGGAGGAAGTGTGAAACGAAAGTAGAACTGTGAACAAAGACTGGAGTAGCGGAGTTGGCCTTGTTGGTATATCTTGCTTGGCAGCAGTTGTGACGAAATACCTAACAATAAGCCAAAATAATAAGGTGGTGTAGCTAGAACAGCGTTGATATTTCACGCTCTTCTAGCTACACCACCATACTAGAAGACCGTTGATATTTCAATTTTTTAAATATTTTTCTGCATTTTTGCATATTCATGTTTCGATCTGTTCACGACGGAGATGTAGCTATGTGCGAAATTAGATTTTGCTCTAATTAAAAATGAAAGGCAAAATTTGAATGGTTGAAACAAAATTAAAGGACAAAAATTTTTTGCGTTCATAGTGTGTGGAGGAGGTATTCGCAATGTTCTGGCCGCGGTGTAAATATTAAGCGAACGAGATACCGAAAATTAACCCTGACTTCCGTAGGAACTCTCGCACGGAAAGCATTTATTCCGAACATTTTGGCTCGTTCGCTTTACATTTAAAGGGACATGGAAGCCAAAAAAGATTGGCTTTCATGTGAAAGTTTGACGCCTAAATAATATAAACATCAAAACTAGAGTGCACAGAAATGTTTACTTCGACAGATATCCTAAAAATCGTTTCCCAGCCAAGGCGCAGTCTTACTGCGTTTAGCGCAAAGTAACGAGGCAAATGGCATATTCCCGGAACAAATAAATATTTCTCGCTCCAAAAATTTTTTAATAATATTTTTCAAACTCTATTATCTTTATTATCGTCTAAGAAACATATTTTACAAGTATTTCCATATTCGCTTTCAAAAAGTTTGTCGCTTCCATGTCCCTTTAAAACCTTGTGTATTGGGTGCTCCCGTACCCACTACTCCATTCTCTGTAAAGCGAGAAAAAGTTTCGCATTTCCGTAGCCTGGAGTATGTGTGCATAGTGGAATGGGAAAGGAAGAAGAGAGAGAGTAGCACACCCGACAGCCTTTGGTCTGTAGATTGTAGGGACCGTCGATAGCTACTGGTAGCCTATTCCTTCTGAATGCGCTTCCTATATGGTGGATGCAAATTACAGCCAATTTCAGTCGTAGGAGTAAAAAACGTCCACGATCGGTGTAGAGGAGCACGTTCTTTTTTACAGTTTTACACCGTTTATCTGGGCTAACAGTGGAGGGGTTCCAAAGGAGGGAGACTCGATAGACTGGAGAGGTCGGGGACTTCAAATCTTCGTCAAATACTCACTCAGCCCGCAGTGTCCACGATCTTGAGTATCCTCGCAATCCCGGTCTGGCGCTAATTCCCCCGTGCGCCAAGTCCTTAGGGGGAACGATCTTGTCCGAGATTGAAAGGGGTGCCTGTCATAAAACGTTCATCGTCAAACGAAGCGATTGAAGCGGTCGTTTGCACGAGTAAAGGGCTATCAAGAGTTTACGTTTCTATGCAATGAAATAACGTTCTACCGACTCGTAGATACTGAACCTCTTCATCACATTTTGAAACGAACAGAGAATTGTACAACAAAAATCATAACTAATTCATCCATATAACGGAATACGGCTTCGCGGAAAAGCTTCAAATACATGACGCAACGAGTCACGTTCCATTAACTTGAGCAAAATACTCTCTCTAGATATAGGTGGAAATATGAGGTGAAGGACAAATGAAGAGCAAGGAGGGGCGAAGAATTGTTGTATACCAGAAGAGGAAAGAGGATGCGCAGATCGGGAAGAAAGTCTAGGCCGGCAATTTTAGTGGATTATTTATTATTGTTATTATAGATTATCATTTCGCAACAATTCAGCATCACTCTACAACGAAAGAGAAAAGCTGTCCTAAGTGAACATCTTTCCCAAGATAAAACTCATTTCAAGAATAGCATACGTTACCGTAAAAGCTGAATAGATAAGCTCGTTATTACAGGTTCCACAAGAGTTGTCCTCAAAAACAGAACGATTTAATACTTTTAATTGAAATAACAAAATATTCCCGCTTACTACGCCATCCAATTGACTCCTTACGTGCTAACATGGAAGAAATTAATAGAATCGCAAAAAAATTGGAGCCAGAGAGGTAGATCAGCGCGCGTATTTGCATAGACAGTTCGCAATCGTTTGCGTACGTACTTTTTGTCAACTTTCGTGGAACATGTAATAATCAGGATTGCTTAAAAAGTGCATTCAAAGAAGTACTTCGATGAGGTTCGAAACAGCTTATGCCTCTCTGTCGTTCCCACGCGCACAAAGCATGCAGCGTCGTCGAAAAACAAGAACAAGGAAACTTCTTCCGCATCTTTCCTTCTCGAATGTTTCATCACCTTCACTCTTCTTCGTTTCAACCACAAGGCAAGTCTTTACTGCCAGAGGTCCTACATTATAGAAATCAGGACATCGCATCACCGGTGAAAATTCGGATAGAACGCCAAGTATATTGGGTGAGGCTTCTGATCTGCCTAATGCGTGGTGGAGAACTATTTCACTCAAAAGATGCGTGGTGGAGAACTATTTCACTCAAAAGTAATAGAAAGGAAGCCTTCCTTTCTATTTCTTTTGAGTGAAAAGCCTCTCATAGGACTCACTTCATCGAAGCATTCAAAATACAAAGACATAGAGATCAGTTTATTATATTTTCTCGGCAAAGTTTATATTTTCATAGTTTTCAAAGTTTCATAGTTTATATTTATACTATTATTAGAAAACGACGGAAAATCGATAACAACATGCAACAATTTGTCAACAATTCAATCCTAATGTTTCTTGGCCTTAATCTTGCTAGCGGGTTTCTTCGTTGAACTGCACACTGCGAGGATGAGATTCTTGAGTATGAAAAAGGAGAGGAAGGTAACAACGAAAACAGCCGAAACGAAGATGAGGACTAGGTCGAGGTTCCAGAAGATGTAGAGTGGAAGGGAGCTGCCCTGAAATTTACAATTTCTAAACCACATACAAATCCACTTTCCGGCTGCTCAGACCCCGAAGAAACAGCGCTAAACTGGATCTCAATGAGGGATCACAAATAAGAAAGCATAAGGTCACAAATAAATAAATATACTTGAGCATACTTTGTACTCGAACGACTTGACGAGTCCGTGTCGGCCGACGAACTGCACATTGCGCACGAGTTCTTCTCGTGGGGAGAAGGGCCGACTGCGGGTCGAGGCGGCGACCGAGGCCGCGGCTGTGGCGTAGCTGAAAAGTAGGGATTATAAATATATTTATGCATTATAGATTTTTTTCATTTTTAGAAAACAGCGCTGTGGCGCAGCTGATAACCATTTGATATTAATTATTTATTTGTTGATTTTTAATTTTAGCTAAACAAGGCCGTTGCGTAGCTGAACCAAAAATAAATAAATATCTTACTTATTTATTATGCGTAGCGGAAATATATTATCTGGCTCTCATTTGTGGCTAAGCAACATCAACTTGAAAAAGCTGACCTCTTCTCCGTCAGTATCTCCCTCACGACGGCTTCGATCGCGTTGGGATTATCGAGATCCGCCTTGTCGAAGCTTTTGCCTGCATGCATTAGAATTTATGCTTTACGAATTCGATAGCGCTCTTTGTAGTGCCAATAAAACACGATCTACCTAACGTAGGTATGTTGATGAAGGTTTTTAGCATAGTGTCGCTACTCCCTAGCGACTTTTAGCAAGCATACTCTCTCCTTGTTCCTCCTTGTTCGATTATATGCATTCTCCCGAATATGAATCACCCTGCTTTACCCGTTAGTTGTTCTCTTTCTCCATTTCCATAACGATTTGTGGCTAAACAACATCAACTTGAAAAAGCTGACCTCTTCTCCATCAGTACCCCCCCCTTTTCCCCTTATCGATAAATTTATATACATAGACCTACCGAATCCCAGATGCTCCGCGATGGCTCCGTTTCGTACTTGGTCTCCGAATAACGGAATCATCACGACCGGCTTGCCCTAAATAGCAATGGTCATTTTTTGTAAATTAATTTCATTTTTTTTCAAATTCTCAAAATTTTCTCTGCTATATATACCTTGTGCGCGACTTCGTTGAGCGACGTACGCCCACCATGTGAGATGATGGCAGCGACGCGAGGATCGCCTAGTATTGAAGAATGCATTAATTTCATTTTTATTTTAAAGGGACATGGAAGTGATTTTCAAGTGAAGCTTATATGAAAGATTTTGTCGTAATTAGTATAAAAACAAAAGGAAAAATAATAATAATAACATATACATTTGTTTCGCTTATCGAAAATATAGTTTTTTTGAATCTCCACAATCTCATTTCACCAACCAAGCAGATCACTCTGGGGCATCCACTTCTTCAGAATGACGTTGCTCACACCCTTCACGTGGTCGTTGTCTTCGGGGTTCTCGTACTTCCAGATGAATGTTACCTGAAACAATTATATTTTCTAAGATTTCCTAAAACTATAAAAGCATGATTATGCAAGTTAAAGGGCCCCTCCAGGCAATATCTACCATATACATTTTTTGACATCATTGGATAGCTCTCAATGTCCTGAGTCTCATACTCTCTCCTTTTTTGTTGAAACTTCGCCGTTGCTGAGAAAACGCTGTGCAAAGATATCTCTCGCCGTCTGCGTCTCTTCATTCCTCTCTTGTCTCTCACAATCAATCAACCGCTCTTAA
>LS855433.1:57470-92447 GCA_900490955.1 Micoletzkya japonica | reverse complement strand
CGTAATTAGTATAAAACCAAAAGGAAAAATAATAAAAATTAATAGTATTCGAGAAATGATTTTTTGAAATTTCGTCCAACGACGACGTTACTGTGTTTAGCGAAAGGAATTAAGCCAAAAGCGACATTCCTGTTAACGACGGAAGCCCGGAACGAAAAAATAAAACATGCGATTTTCGAGTTTTTTCTTCAATTTTTTTTATTGTCACTATGTTTTTTCTCACATTTTGAAACCTTAGAAGAATTTTCATCGAATTTTGAAACTTTTGGTTAGAGGCTGCTTCCTCCCTTTAAGAGCCAAAAGAATGTACTAATCGTCTATCGGAATCATTAAATATACGTTAAGTTGATCGCCTGCCTTCGTAACGTCTGCGTGCTGTCCTCACAGATGCTGACAGCGGCGATGGCCTTCTGCCGTGTCTCCATACTGCTCTTACCGATGCGCGCGGAGAAGGCACGCCTTTTTCCGACTTTTTACATTTTTAACATAAAACTATTTTTGAATACGATTAGAAAATAAAAGAGCAGAAAAATACTAAAAAATTAAGAAATACTCCTGAATGATGAAAAAATGAAGCCGTATCCTTGGACATGATATGAATTTGTAAAATATAATGCTTAGAATATAATGTATAAAATATAAAATATAAAATATAAATATAAAATGTAATGTAAAATATAATACTATAATTAAATAGTCAATGATGGAAGAGGAGCTTGTCAGATGTGGGAGCGACTGCTACTTCCCATCATCCTCGGCGTCGTGGTCTTCAATATTGTCGCGGATCTGCCCACAATCTTCGGCGGCGATGGTCTGATCATGTGGGCCTACTCGGCATACGCGCTCTACGGGAATTCCACCTTCTGGGTGGGTGATTTGGGAGGCTTGCAGAAAAATACGCCGTGATTTTCTTTTCATACGTTTGTTGCCGTTATTCTTAGCGGTATGACGACGATGTGTGCAGAAGGCGAGAAGGTGTTAGCCATTTTTTTCTTCAATAATTTTTTCATCAAATTAGAAGCCGCAGCTCTCTCTGTTCCGAACAGTTTTGTGATTTAGTGGTCGATCAACGCTGTACTGTCTATTGTTTGCATCTCTACTGGGATCATCGTGACCTCGTGCACTATTGTTAATATGTGCATTTACACCTTCTGGAAGCACTACCGGCAAAAGTATGGATTTCATGAAGTAAAGAAAACATAATATCTTGACCTAAATTAAATATAACATGATAATTATTGATGCGTCTAATTTCTCATTTTGAACCCCTCTTTCAACTAGTTTTTATTGTCATAAATGCACCTACTGACGATGGCTGATTTGCAATGTTTTTTACACTTTTTTTAAAATTTAATAAATGCAAATTAAGACATACTCTTTTTAAGATATACTCTGGCTCGTAATCTACACGCAGTCGGCTTTGTACAGGCAATTTGTTCATTTTGCGCGGCGTCGTTCCAAGTATGCTTTTAAATTTTATAAAAGATTGAAATTTATTCAAACATTCTGATTTCAAAAGCTGACAGGTGTGCATTTTGATTTTAAAAAGTCGTTTTACAGTATTATATCACATTTTCAACGGACCTGGGTCATTCAATGTTCGCTAACCAACTGAGCGGTATGTTTTTTTCAGTTTTTTTTAGTAAAACTGATTTATGTACTCCGAGTAAGTGTCGTAAGCGGGTGGAAGTGTACCACTTTGCCTGACAATGAGGAGAGAGAGAGGAGCCGGGAGGCACGCCCACAGCATTCCTAGTGTTCGATTAGCGAATAGCGGTTTTCGCGTATAAGATCCGATCCTGTGGGCGAACCAGGGAATGGAAAATTATGAATTTAAACACTTAAACTTGTCAGTATGAGATCAAAATGCTCTGAAAATTTGAGGCACTTTTGTTCTGCCATTGCTGAGTAAATTCAAAAACACTGATCAATTCACTATTAGACACATTCTTCACCGGGCAGAATGCTGTGCACCTTTCTCCTCTTCTGTGGATCTAACTTCTTCGAGAATTACAAAACTATTAACTTTTAAGGCCGTAAAAATTGACCAGATTGAACAACTTTAGTTATTATCTATTTCATGATCCTTTTATATCCCTTCTCTATGTAAATTTGCATCACGCCCTGATTACAGTTCCTAACGGTCCTACTTTCAGGAATCTTTCTGGAGCAGACTTGCACACTGTCCGTGTGGACGCTCGTCCTCACATCGCGAAACCTCCGACGAAAAGCATTGAGGCTAGCCTTACGCGGTACTTGGGAGAGCAGGTAAGAAAACGCGATAAAACGATGTTTAAATTACATTAAAAAATCTTTTTAGTACGGTCGGCGCGGCCTCGAGTACGAAGCGAGCGACGGCTGCCCTGAGGCTGTCCCTCCCTCCCTCAGATCGTCGTCCCGCGACACCCTATCATGCCCCCTGACTCCCTTGTTTTAATGTTACATATAGTAGAATAAACTGGTCCGTCCGTTATTTTCATTCCAAAATGAGTGTCTAATTCTCTCACTTTTGCACATACTCTCTCGCCTGATATTCGGCACGATGAACTGACGGATCTTATTATTCCACTGTATCTAAATATGAAGACCCGGTCTATTATGACATAACTTATTCTTTTAGGCAGTTTCTCGGACAGTTTATGGTCCCTCGATCATGCCCTAAATTATTATTTAAAGTTGCTTCCTTGTTATATATATTTATATATATATATATATATATATATATATATATATATATATATATATATATATATATATATATATATATATATATATATATATATATATATATATATATAGATAGTTCGAGTTTGTGAGTTATATACATATAACTCACAAACTCGAACTATCTGTTGTCTATCACCCATTAAAATTTCTGCTCCGCGCATTTTGCTTAGCAGTTTTTTGTACTTTGACTTGTCTAGCATAAACTCAACAGTATGTATGCGCGGTAAGTAGCGAATCACAGCATTCCGACCGAAAGGGGAAATGTCTAATAGCGAATTGGCAGCTCATTTTGAATTTACTCCACCACAGCTGAATAAATACACACCAAATTTGGCAGCTCGTTAGAGCTTAAGTTTTTAAACTGACTAATTTTGGCTCATTTTTGGGGCCCGCAATGATGAGAGATCACAGCGGAAACATTCACTTATCGAACGCTAGGAATGCTGTGGAATGTCGGTTCATTGATAATGCATTACCACCGGAACGCAAATTTGTATACGAGGATCAACAAAACCACAGAGCGGAAAGTGCTTGCTTTGTTCTATGTTCAGAAGCAAATGAAACTGCTTTGATCAAACGATGATCATGATATTCGTAGAGTTGATAAACTTTGTGATGCCAATTTGTTTCATGCATCTACAGCCTTGGAAGATCCATTGAACCACCATAAAATGCCATATCTCGTTCAAAACTACAAGTATCTAGACTGTTACTTATCTAGAAAGATCTTGAGTCCAATTTCAAGAAGTTACTACGTACATAGTGATTAGGTATTTCAAAACCTTTCCCACTCCCCTTCACATATCGGGCAGTGCCAAGATATCAATTGCACGAGATATTTATCATCTTTACTTTTTTCTTTGTATCAGAATAATAGAATTTGCTGTATAAAATAGTGTGATCATTTCCCATTTACCGAAGGAACTCTTTCGTCGATATTTCTAGATTGAGATTACAGCTAAGATTATTCTATGTTATAATTTAATAATCTACGACTAACCATGTGTGAACCGAAACGTTAAGCTAGATCTTGTATCTAAAAATCCAGAAATGATAATGATAATAATAATTTATCGATTTAATTTATAATATTTTTTTAGAAATGTGATATATGCCGAATGACTATAATAATTTCAGTGCTAAAACTTTAAAGGAGCCGGCCCACGAGAACGGTAGGATTTCACTACCCTGATATTGCAATTTAGGCCTTTCCGTTCATCTCTTCTGGTCGTTCTTCTTTTTTTGAAATGGTTGGAACAATGTTAAAAATCGTTTTGTCAATGAATCAGAGCTGTATCTCAGTAAGCTAATATATCCGATTTTGTAATAAGACCATTGCTCTTTGCACCCTCAGTACTCCGCGGAGAGTGAATGCAATCACGTAAGACTCGGAATACCCGATCAGGGAGATTAGATCTACTGAATGACGTAAAGCGCCCATATGGCCAGAAACTCGTGGTACTGTTCCTTTAAGGAACGTCTTTTAACTTTTCACAAAATTTCCGGTCTGCGTTATCTTTCCCCGAGAGCCTATACATAATTGCGAAGCATGGTCCCCTCTTCGCATTCAGTTCTTTCCCATTCAGACTACGCTCCTATGATATGCGTCTAGAAATAAGTAGAGCATGCAAGCCCAAATTACTCAAAAACGCTATAATTATGGTCAACATTTGAACGGACATTTATCTCACGCAGAATCTCAGACATTTCTTAGCTTATAAAGTGGCTACAGTGAACGTCAGAGGTCTAGGCGCACCGAGTTTTGCCACGGGAGCTGGCCTTTGTATGCTCTATCTATTATTACAAAGCAGCTGCCCCTTTGACAATTAGATGCTTATAGCATTATCGAGATGTACGTTCGTATAGGAGACGAACCCTCTAACATCAAAAGATTTAATTTCCGCCTACGTCGACGGGTAGCTTATCTAGCTGGAGCACTTGAGCCTTCGTTACTAATGAGCAAGGCGAGATGACAGAAACGCGGGAGAGGTATCAGACGGTCAGATAAGTTCCGTCGAAGACATCGTACCATATCATAGTATCATTTGAAGATGGGATGAAGTTATGCTGGCGTCTCTTTTTGTCCACGCGAAATTACCAGAAAATTCAAATCCTATCTTGCCTCGTGGAGTAAATTCAAATACTATTTGACCCCAAGGCGTTGTGATAATTCCGTCAAGTGATACCTTTCATCTTTTACTAATTGTATCTTCTTTATTGCAATTGAAGTACCTGATTATATAACTGTAAGTAACTAGTTATGCATTATTTATAGCTACATAGATTACAACCTCGCTTTTGTCGTGCCACTCTCATCTGGACCAACAGTGAAACAAGCAAAAAAAGCTTTTGCAGAACGAATTCGCTCGAAGCACACAGTTTGTAGTCCGAGTAGTCTAGCGAAGCCCTACAATCATCGCGTTATTCCGGCTATGACCACCCTTCTCTGTTTTTTGACTCCATCGTGTTTACACATTATTGATGAACCATTGGATTCGCTTCGCTATATCCTTGATGCTAGGGATGAGACATCTGTAGGAACTAGAGCCTGCGAACCGATACCGATAGCCAACTTTCATCGGTTACGTTTCACTGCCAACATTGTCAGAGTCACATTAATCGTATTCACTGGTATCGACTCTAGCAGGAACGCTTTCCTGTCCTTGACAATATTGCAGATCATCACCAGTCGGCGGTAGGGGGTGACGCGTATTCCGCCCCTGCCCCCTCCCTCCCCTCTCCCGCCCCCAAATGTCCTGCCAGGACGACCCGCTCAAGATCATTCTGTTCGCAACGCTCGTCTACCGTCTGACCACCGCACCTCCCTCGCTCCTCCTGACCGTCTTCATAGTGAGGGTCGTCTGCAAGGTAGTTTGGGAGAACGTGCGTCGTTGTGATAGGTGTCAGCAGAAGTTCACGGGATAATCAGCCATAGATTCGCGGTAAATCGATACCGTTTAATCCAATTAGGCACTTTTTCCAGGGTTATGTTTCATTCCATGCGTATTAGGAGATGTAATTCTGACAATGTTGGTGGTGAAACGTAGCCGGTGAAAAAAGGGCTATCGGCATCGATTCACGGGCTCTAATTCGCGGCATTGCTTTAACTAAACGTGAAAGAAGGAAAATCACTACTAATACATGTTTTGTAGGCCAATCGCCACACGCCCTTCAAGTCCTCCTTCTACCTCATGTTCGCGGTGGCGACCGTTCTCGTGAGTTGAGCATTCCATTCGGGTCCTTTTGACCAGTATGTTTCGCTGCTGCTTTTGGTGACGAGACGCTACGCGGTTATGAATGATGCATGAAACATATGTATCAAAAAGCCCCGAATGGAATCTCTACTCGTGAGTTGAGGAAGGGCTATCGAACGATCATGCAATAGAGTTGAGCTATGCGACATTTCCGAAATTGGATGCAATGCTGAGAAGAATGCTGTAGGATACCGTGGTTGTAGGTCTGGGAATCAAGTTATCAATAGCAAAGAATTAGGCCAGCTTACCAGTTTGTCAAGCTACGCCATATTGAGAAGCTTTGGCTGCAAACCTGCAAAGGTTGCTGATCTCTGGGAGTCAGACTATCAGCAGAACCAACTCCACAGTCTTGCAGTTAGAGGATACGAATCGAGCACCTTTGATGGTTACGTTTCGCCCGTCTGAAGATAATAAGACGAGGGTTCTTTATAAATTGATCGTGAAACATAACCGTCAGAAGTGCACGATTCGTTTCCTCTACTTGCAGTGCAGCGTGACTCTTGTGCTGGTGGTGCCCATGCTGACACTCGCCAACTCCGACCTCTGTCCAGCGTTCCTCATCGGACACCCGTCAATGACGTTTAGCGTGAGTCGCAGAACAGCGATACTGCGCGATCCTCATTGCTACTGAACGTTTGAAGAGTATTCGTGAGATCACGTTCGTGAGAAATCGTGTGCA
This sequence comes from Micoletzkya japonica, assembly GCA_900490955.1. NCBI lineage: Eukaryota > Metazoa > Nematoda > Chromadorea > Rhabditida > Diplogasteridae > Micoletzkya > Micoletzkya japonica. The sequence goes on along the minus strand of LS855433.1, from coordinate 85,787 downwards.
ATGGATACGCGGGACAAAACCGCTAGTGCTAGCGCTAGATATGATGCTGCCGCAGCACCGGATGACCGGAAAGCAAGCCTGGTTGGCCTAGGCCGCACTGGAGACATGTATACACGTGGATTACGTGCTCAAGTTGCCGGTGATATCACGATAATAGATGTCGTGTGGGAAAAACTTGGAGTTAAAGCTTTCCTAGTTCCTCAACATTCCCCATAGGTGATCATCTTCACGCGCAACGTCTGTAATCAGTCCGCGCCCGTGCTCACCGCCTTCATGGCCCTGTGTCGGGTATCGCTCCTACTGTCTCCTCTACGCGCCGAGCAGGTGACTTCGCATGCGTAGCGACGATATCAATGGGTGACTTGAATGGCAGCCTTGAGACATACGCTTAAGTTTTTTTTACACTGATCCCAAAGCTAACGAGTACTTGTGGTGTCCTCTTCAGTTCTGGTTCCGTCTGGCGCCCTACGTCATCGTTGCCACGATTCTACTCAACGTCGTCGTCACTCTACCCGTGCTCTTCGGCACTCAGGGACTCATCCTCTGGTCGTACTCCGCCTACGTCCTGTATGGAGCACCCGCGAAATGGGTGGGCCACTTGTGGTAGAGTGGATTAAAAAGATCCGATCTCATTCCGAATATAACGCGAGAGAGTGTGCAAAAGCGAGAATGCGATTCATTTTGGAACGGAAGAAGCTGACGGATCGGCTTATTCTGCTGTATTTCTCACAATTAACAATGAAACAAGCTTTAGAGGGATGAATTTCCGTAACGTGTTAGTATCCCTGACTTTGTTCCGAGAAAGGGCCTATTTCTTCAGTGGTCAATCAGCGCCATAACGGCGGTTATCTACATCTCGTCGGGCATTCTCGTGACGGTTTGCACCGTCCTCAACATGCTCATGTATACCTGCTGCAAGCGATACAGAGAGAAGTAAGATACACTATGATCCGCTGCAGGAGAATTTATTCTCATCCTTGAAAACCTTATTGAGCTTTCTTGTAAGCTCTAACTTTGAAGATTTTTTCCTCTAACAAGTATCGCGTATCTACTTACCTCGTTCGCTTCATTCATCCCTTTTGCCTACTTCTAGCTAATCTTTTACTATCTCTGAGATTACTCCTGACTTGCTCCTCGAATTTGTAGCTATTCCTAGTATAGTAGAGAAAAAGGGAAGATATAATCGTTCCGGTTGTAACGCGGGTAACCTTTCAAAGAGATATAATCAACTTATTGTGTGTACTAGGCGAAACTCTCTGGCTGCTGAACCCAAACGCCATTCACGTTCCTGAGATCATCTTTTGCAATGAAATATATATAATAATATCATTTGAAAGAGTGGAAATTCGCTAAACACCGAGGCGGTGGAATCACGATGTATACGTTCATATTTTCTAGGCTATATATGCTTTACTCATTTTTAAAAAGTTCAAAGTAAACTTATTATCTATGTCTAAATGTACGTTCAGTAACTAAATAGATCTCCTTTGCCTTCTAATAACGGTAGATAACTAACGGAACATCTTCGTCTAGCACACAATAATGATAATAACTTATCGAAGCACTGACTGCGTAATAGGATGCAGCCTTCAGGTACACACTGGCACGAAAGCTGCACGCGGTGGGTCTCGTGCAAGCTACCTTTGCCTTCTGTGCATCCGTTGGCCAGGTAACATGCAAGTAACATGGTAACATGTGCAAGTAACATGGGTCGGGTCCACCGTCAAGATCTCCTAATATATATGAGCTGAATTCTCTGTAAATGGTATAATGAATTGATAAGATTGTCTCGATCCGCAATCTTTAGGTATAGTGGATTAAAGAGATCCGTCCTAAAATCATTCCGAATATAAGGCGAGAGAGCGTGCAAATGTGAGAGGATTAGACTCATTTTGGAACGAAAGAAACTGATGGATCGGTTTATTCCACTATAATCATGATAACGTTCATACTTAAGAGAGCTATTATGTGTATGTAGATATCAGCTATATCACATTGAAAACTTCACACATTATGCGAACATCTTTCAGTACTATGTTTCAATCGAGCAAGATACGGGTCTGAGGCTCTTCGTCAATCAGCTCACTGGTAAGAACAAACTGGAAACTAGAAGCAGAGGGTTTTCAGCTTTGAGCGTGGGTTTGGTATAGTGGAATAAACCGATCCGTCAGATTCCTTCGTTCCAAAATGAGTCTAATTCTCTCAGTTTTGCACACTCTCTCGCGATTTTCCGACGGATCATTTTAATCGACTATATATAGTTCTCTAACATCATATCATATAAGGCATGGTTGGCTATACATATGTGTTTTTTTTGAAAAGAGGAGCCAAGAGCAGAATTAATTCCGTATTCTCCTCTTGCAGGCGTATTCCTGGAGCAGCAGACGATCCTGTCACTGTGGACGATAATCGTGACGTCGCGAACCTTGCGCCAGGAGATCGTGCAGATGGTCTGCGGCATGAAGCTGGTCAGGATTACGAGGTACGTTGCTTAGAGTGTGGCTACCGATTGCCGTATTCCGATCAGCCAGAGAGCGGTGAAGAATGAAGAGAAAGAGGTAGGGAGAGCGTGAACAATTAGTCGTACTCCAAATAGGTAGAAACATGTTCCCTGCTAGTTGTAGTCATGCCTACTATATATCTACGATGACAGAGCGAAGGTGCGGGAAGTGAAAGTATCTAGATGCCTCGTCGTTGATAACTATTTTTACGCGATTACAAAGCAAATATGCACAAGATCTGATGAGAATAAGAATATCCCGGATAGTTTCAAAAAATTATATTAAAAACCATAGAAAATCTTTGCAGGACGTCTGGCGGCAGCAATCGATCAAGCCGAGTGGTCGTTCATAATACGCCCGTTTTGGAGCTAACGACGATACACATAGGAAAATCGTCAGTAGCTGTGCCAGTCCCAGCAGCAATAGCTAGTTAGATATAGTTAGTTAGGTACTACAGGCTTCCCAAGTTGGAAAGGATGTGCGCTAACGGTATGTAATTCAGGCATACGATGCATTGCATCCAATACACTTGGTTCAGTATAAAATTAGGTACATTTTAGAAGATCTTAAAGGATAGGGGATAATAGATACTTCTTAAAAGTTAGGATATTCTTAGAAGGATCTGAAAAGATAGGATATAAGTAAAAATACCTGCATACTGCAGGAGCGATGCTCTAGTCTTGTTAGGGATTAGTACCTACTTTTTGTGCACACTGCCTGACATGTCTTTGAGAACTTAAATTGTTAGAGTTTGAGAACAGTGTAACGATGTGTCATGAGAATCGTCCATCACTTAGCATGTTACTCTGTGAACACTTTTCTTTCGATGTTTTAGAATTGGGGATAAAAGTATTAAGAATTATCTACATTGATGCAACAAGTACAATGCAGTCTAGAGTTGAAAGGTTTTTACGAACCCTTTATGGACAACCGTAGGATGAATGGAGTTGATGACGATTGGGATGCAATATCACTGTATGCAGCAGATAATAATAGAGCTGCCATACTAGTAACAGGAAAGTCATCATGTTCGGATGTGAACGTTTCTTTATATTTAAAGGCCCCCAACGACCACTTTTTACCCTATGCTTTTTGACACCATTGAATAGCTCTCAGTGTCCTGAGTTCCGAGTAAAAAGTTGAAACTATGAAACTTCGCCGTTGCTTAGAAAAAGCCTTGCAAAGATTCCTCTTGCTTTCTGCGTCTCTTCATTCCTCTCTTGTCTCGCACAATCAATTAACCGCACGTTAAAGGGCCCCTCCAGGCAATATCCACCATATGCATTTTTTGACATCATTGGATAGCTCTCAATGTCCTGAGTCCCATGCTCTCTCCTTTTCAGTTGAACCTTCGCCTCTGCTAAGATGAAGCTGTGCTAAGATTTCGCTCGCTGTCTGCGTCTCTTCATTCCTTCCTTGTCTCTCACAATCAATCAACCGCTCTTCATTGGCTATCTCTCGAAATGAATGAGATGGTTGTAGGAACCCTTTAATTGGATGTACATAGAAATGAATGAGATGGTCGGAGGGAGCCTTTAACCTCCCCCTCCAGGCAATATCTGCCATATATATTTTTGACATCATTGGATAGCTCTCAATGTCCTGAGTCTCATACTCTCTCCTTTTTTGTTGAAACTTCGCCGTTGCTGAGAAAACGCTGTGCAAAGATATCTCTCGCCGTCTGCGTCTTTTCATTCCTCTCTTGTCTCTCACAATCAATCAACCGCTCTTAATTGGTTATCTCTAGGAATGAACGAGATGGTTGGAGGGACCCTTTAATATGTACTTTTTTTATTTATTGAATACACCAACGAAGGAAAGAAAGGGGTCGGAGGTATGATTTGGGTAGAAATTATGGTTTGAAAACCAAGCGCGATTTGCGTATTTATCGCCTGACCCTCTTCACTCTTTTGCACGCTTTTCATCACACACTCGGTCTCGTAAAACGATTATGATGCTTGATTTTTCACGCCATAGTGGGAATCTTCACTTGAAAAAAATAGGTTTTCCTTTTATGCTAGAGCATAGCCGATTTTTTTGCTTACCTGAAGCGAAAAGTTGTGGCTGAAAATGCCATTCAACATGGGGACAAAAAGAGTACCCACAGCATGCGAAAATGTCGCCTTTGTACGCCGTACCTCACGGATTTGTAGCCTTTCATAAGGAAGGTTGTATTGCGGTTTTCTTGCCTTTGCGACGCTCAGGCCTCTCCGAGAGTCTCTCCGCTCTGCTAACATTTTCTGTCAGCTATTTGTACTAGGACGAACGACTTTACCGGTTTATCTGGATGATTTCATCACAGATAGCTTTCGGATTCGTTTGATAAGACTAGGAGATATTTTTGCGAACGCCACTCTCCCAGTCTGCCACTGGCAAGTTCTGATGGTGTCATGCACTCCGCGCCAGCCGCTTAGCCGAAAGGCTGTTATTTGCGCGTTGCTGCTTGGAAAAACATAGCGCGTAAGACGGTTATGCTATTTCATAGTTTACTTCAATTTTCAGTAATTTCATCGTTTCAAAGGTTCAGGCGTCATTGCTCGGTCAGTTTTGAATCTGCATGTCTGATTATCCTCATCGCTAATGCAAGACGCATGAGCAATGGCCAGCAATGTATGACGATGTATCTACCACGTATATTTCGTCTGTCCTCTCCAAGGAGACTGTTTAGGCTAGACCATTATCTAGATATAATCATGCTGACTAGCTCTTCACTTCCATGAATACCGTGGTTTAGTTTGCAAAATGAGCCAGCACAGTCTGATTGGTTTCATGGCAATTTACCAAAGTCCATATGCAAATAACCATTGATTAGTCTAATTCTTATGCAAAGTGGCCGTGACAAGAGAGACTGCTTCATTGGCATACGATTTTTTAATTTACAGTAAGAACAAATGTTGCTTACGGCTTTCATGAACATCAGGCGGGAAAAGGGTGTTTGAACCACAGTGTTCTGCCAACAGTGAAAATGTTAAGCGAACGAGATACCGAAAAATAACCCTGATTTCGGTAGAAATTCTCGCACGGAAAACACCGTATCCTAAACATTTTGGCTCGTTCGCTTAACATTTAGAACACTGTGGAACACGCTGTGGCCAGAGAATAGGAAACAAATGAAACATTTTGCTGCATTCCTTGCTGTACCATGAGCTCACAATCAGATCCGTATTAATTATGCATTGTGAATTCTATCCCACACCTATTGTTGCTCTCCATGTAGGTAGGCAGTTTTCTTTAAACCCTCAAAATCTGTGACGAGCGAAGTCGCCATTAACGTTTTGCATCCATATGATTCTGTTGAGTGTACCACGAAAGTTTCCAATTTTTAAATGATATGCAGTTTTTTTCTCGGAAAATTGCACTTCGTTTCCAATGGTCGAAGTCTTAGCCCATACCAGAAGCCAGTTGAAAGCTCGCAGTCGTTTGAGTACAATTAAGCACCTCAACGAAATACTGTGAACACAGTGCGGGCAAAGTTGGCCTACTACGCGATCGCTTTCGATGTCGAATGCATCATTGACGAAAAAGTTCCCTCCGTAGTCAACTTCATTCCTGGTAGGCAGCACAGCTTGTCCGCACTCCCTTCACGCAGCTTGTCTCGCTGCAAATCGGAATGAGACGACGGACACGTTTTTCGTCAACCACCGCATTGCAGGTAGTCCCTCCCCCCTCCCCCCTGCTGATGGAGTGCCGGCAGCACCCGCAGAAGTACGTTCTGTACGCGACGCTCATCTTCCGGCTGCTGATCGGCCTGCCAACGCTCGTCCTCACCGTCTTCGTCCTGCTCGCCATCCGACGCGCCAAGCGCAACACGACGCTCACGTCGCCCTTCTACAAGATGTTCGCGGCTACCGCCATACTGGTACGTGCGCTGCAGCGTCCACGGTTTTTTTCTTCTTGAGCCTTGTGGACATAACCGGGCAAAATGCTCAAAAAGATAATCAGTACAGAGTCGCAAAAAGAGAACTAGCAGAGTCGTAATCTGAGGTTTTCGCATAATACATGAAAAGATCGCCCTTTCTAATGGATACGAGTTGTTGGACCGAATCGAGATATGCATCCAACAGACTTAAACGATGTGAAGGAACCCACCAATTCGAAACATGTCCGCGAGTCAAGCTGGTATCCCTCCTACATCACAGTACGTTCTCTACTGGACAAGGAATGCTACTACCTACCCCCTCCTACAAAAGTAGCAGCAGTTGACATCTTTTAAGAAGCATCAAGCAATGTCTGGAAGCTACTCGTAGGTAACACTCAAGGGTGCCCAAGAGAGCAGCTAAGCTACGGGAATTGTAGCGGGAGTCTTAAAGTTAGAGACGTTCTGTCGAAGTGGCGAAGATAGCATACGACTGCTATTAGTTCACAAAGCAGACCAGATTATGTGCGATGCGCGGAATTGCGAGCTGTCTGTGTGAGCACGCGTCAGTACGCTCTGGCCCACCCATCTATTATCTACACAGAGCAGGCTCGTGAACGCGCCATGCTTAAATATCAACCTTGGCAGCGAACACGTGCCATGTACAGTAGATTCTCGTTGCACGATGACATGTTGACTTGCAATGAATAAATTTCAGTATATACTTGGCAATATTTTAACTGGAAAAGATTTCTGAGGCATTGCGCAGATTCTTGGCTCGAAGATGTTTTGGAAAGTTAGATTTTCTGTTCAAAAGTCCCTTGTGGCGTGAAAGTAAGACTTTTTGCAGTGCTCAGTCAACTATCTCCTCGTTGTGCCCATGCTGACCCTAGCCAACTCCACGCTGTGTCCGGCATGGCTCGTTGAGCGACCCTCGTACTGTCTCAGTGTAAGAAGAGCTCACGTTTTCCATCCTCTTAATTTGCGTTTTCTTCTAGATAAGTAGTAGACACAGCGAGAAATGTGATGCACAACTGCTGAAGAATCACTCATGCGCCCGATTTTTAGAGTGTTTCGTTTCCTTTTCTTCTTGGTGAATTGGTAATTCTATGCTACTTCCCCATCTTCTAGAGTTCATATACGGTTTTGAGGTGGTAGTATTCATCCGAAACATATGCGTGCAGTCCAAGCCTGTTCTCGCGGCATGCATGGCCCTGTGCCGGGTTACCGTACTCCTGACACCCTTCCGGACGCACAAGGTAAGAAGGAATAGTCGATCTGGACGCCCTTCCCTGGTTCCAAACCATAGTGGAATAAACCGATCCGTCAGTTTCCTCCGTTCCAAAATGAGTCTAATTATCTCACCTTTGCACACTCTCTCGCCTTATATTCGGAACGATTTTCCGACGGATCTTTTTAATCCACTATAGGGTTCTCTTTTTGACGCTTTTCCACGGCTATGTTTCATGTTCTGTACGCATATCCTGGTATTTATATAAGTCTGAAACATAACTGAGAAAAGCGTCAAAAAGAGAACCCTATTCCCAACACTTTTCTCGAGCCCATAAGTAGTTTGTTCCAAGAACATTTCTACTGAATACAAATCGATGGTTCAGCTCTGGGAGAAGTACCTATCCTGCATCATTCTCGGCTCGCTCACCATCAATGCGGTCGTTTCCCTTCCCATTCTCTTTGGCACACACGGTGTCGTTATCTGGTCGTACTCCGCTTACGTACTGTATGGAGCACCTGCTCATTGGGTGAGGACGGTTTTCTTCCTGAACTCTCGTTCTGATGGTTTCCGGAATTGACTTGAACTATTCCTCCAAATATAAAGAGCAGCAAAACATTTGTGTCATAAGTGGGACAAGTATATTTATTTATTTATATGAGAGAATGCTCATAGAAAGAAGAACTCTCATTCAGATGAGAGTTTTAATAATGACACTTCCAGTGGAAAATCGTCCCAGTTACCTCAACCATTAACATTTCCTCTGGCTTCATCGTTGGGATTTGTACTGCCATCAATATGACAATCTACACCTTCTGGAAGAAGTACTGCCAAAGGTTTGTTTCCGTATAAACAGTTTATCCATACTTGATTATTTTGTACATCAGCTAGATCACTTTCTGTCTCAAATGGAACAAGAAATCGAAAGCGTATAATCGATAAATGGTTCAGGTTCGCTCTGGCGCGCAACCTCCACGCTGTAGGATTCGTACAAGCAGCTTGTGCGTTCTGCGCTACAGCTTTCCAGGTACCAATCGTTGTAAGAGAAACAATAAATATCCAGTAGAATTGTTAAGCATGTCCAGGAGCTTTGCTAAACCTTTCTGATATTATCTAGGAACTCATGATAAAATATCCTCTAGATTGCATTCGCTAGACCCCTTCTATAAAAGCGCATTCGATTCTTCAATAGACAAATATTCGGAGTAGTGACAGCCGCTATGGCGGATTGGCTACATAGATAGTTCCAAGCTCCGCCCCTTTTGGAAGGGCGGAGCTTGGAATTAACTGTTCACATCAGCATAATTTTTTTCTGTGACCATATCGTAAGAAACAGTGCATAAGAAACGTTGACTGCATAATGAAGGATAAAATAAGGTCCATTGCACTATGTAACTATGGAAGTTTTTTAGAATAAAATATTTAATTTTTAGTACTACGTTCTTATGGAGGACGATCTCGGACCCAAGTTGTTCGCTAATCAATTATGTGGTATGTTCGGATACTAGCCGTTGATATTACTGTTGTAGCAACATCATCGAGGTTTTCCCTCACAAATGAACCATTTCGCGATGAATCTTGGGCATACAAGCTTCGATGATTCTTGAACTCTCAAAGGGCCCCTCCAGGCAATATCGACCATATACATTTTTGACATCATTGGATAGCTTCAATGTCCTAGGTCTCATAGTCTCTCCTTTTTTGTTGAAACTTGCTGAAAGAGAAATGAAGAGACGCAGACAGCGAGAGAACTCTTTGCACAGCTTTTTCTCCGCAACGGCGAAGTTTCAACAAAGAAAGGAGAGAGTATGACACTCAGGACATTAAGAGCTATCCAATGATGCCGCCAAAAAAGCGTATGGTAGATATTGTCTGAAAGGGGCCCTTTAATTGGTTATCTCTTGAAATGAAGAGACGGTTGGATGGATCCTTCAAGACACGAACGATTTTGCTTTAGGCATATTCCTGGAGCAGGAGACGGTCCTCTCGTTGTGGACGTTGATTCTGACGTCGAAGCGACTGCGATTCGAGGTCGGCAACCTCATGTGCGAATCGATCTATAGGTCCGGAATGCTAAAAGTTCACCCAGACCACCCCGCTCACAGGCTCCATATTGACCAATCAATAAAAGCAAGCCCTTGTAGACATCAGAAGGATGATTTCCGAACAAAATGTCTCTTAGCAATAGTTGTAGAAGCAAGAATTGCTAGATGCTTCCACGGTATAAGCATGCCATCCAGAAACAGGAGTCATGCTTCAATATAGTGGAATAAACGGCGATCCGTCGGATTCTTTCGTTCCAAAATGAGTCGTCTAATTCTCTCACTTTTTTGCACACTCTCCTACCTTATATTCGGAATGATCCTTCCGACGGGGATCTTTTCAATGCACTATAACTGTGTTCAGCATATCCGCGACCGGCTCCTCGCCCGCGTTCGCCACGACACGGCAGTCGATCGAGCTCAACCGCATCATGCCCGCGTCGTTTGTTGCATAGTAGGAAGCGGTAAATGGACCATGTTCATGGCTATGCTTCGTAAGCTTGCCTGTATAGACAATAGCCGTTTACCGGTTACGAAGGGAGATGAAACGTAACCGGTAAAAAAACTTGGTCCGTTTCCCGCTCCCCACAGTGTTCTAAATGTTAAGCGAACGAGCCAAAATGCTTAGGATACGGTGTATTCCGTGCGAGAGTTTCTACCGAAATCAGGGTTATTTTTCGGGGCATCTCGTTCGCTTTACATTTTTCGCTGTTGTGAGAACACTGTGTCCCTATTGCATAGCCCACCTGGTGACATCTGAATAGGTTCAATATTCATTCAATCCTTCATTCATTTATTCTTTTTAAACTGGACAACAACATTGAAGTCAGACAAAATTTGCAATAATAGACGATGAAATGACCGTTGCGGTGCGCATCGGGATGGTAGAAAATAGACTTATGGAGACTTGCATATAGCGATCAATAGAGAATAGACAAATAGAGAATTGCCCCAGTTTCTTTAACTACTGGAATTCTGTTTTGTTCTTAAAGATCATACATCTACTGGCTATGTAGATCGTTGGTAAATCCATTCCAGTATTGTGTGTCACTTTTCTGTTCCGTCGCTTACTCCTCGCTGATTCGGTGTTTCATTTGGATTTAAGATATGTGCTTTACACCGAGTAAAGTGTTTCGTTACTCGTTGACAGGTAAAGATAGGTACTTCCTTATGTTACAATAACTCTTGAGAGGCTCTCGACCGACAACTATCGTTGATATACCTCGCTAAATGGTTGCTGATATCTCACAGTGAGAGCATAACTTCCTCATATTATTCTCCTACGTAAGACAGTTTAATAAGAAAGTGAGACACTTGAGATTACGAAACTTTGACGGATTATTTCCGAGTGCATCACGTGGAATACATTGTGGTATCGGGCACAAAAGTTTAGCTCCTGTATTAGATGAGCATGCTTGAGACGAGAGCAGCATCCTAACGTTTCTAACAAGACCATTTTGACAGTGAGCAAAGCTGCCCGCGCTTACCACGGATCTCTGAAACCTTCCCGTCTAAACTTCAAGATGTGGAAGTGGTTTTCGGTGTGCGCGCATGCTCTTTCCGTCGATAATTAGCACGTCCTCTGTGGTGCGTGACGAGTGTTGTCGTTAGTGGGTTATTTATTCGACATGTTTCCTCAATTCCCCGTGAATGGCTAATACTGCCCCCATTCATGAGTGACATGCCAACGCCAAACGTTCGGCAACACATATCTTCAAAAATTGTCTTACTTTTTCCTAATGCCTATCGGGAACAGTGTACACGGACTCTCGTTGTTAGGGCAATCACATTTAACCCCTATAACACCAATTTTATCTCTTGATTACCCATTTGAAGAGTTGAAGTTGAAGAGGGTTGAAGTGCGGCCCCTGCCGTCGTACCAACTTCTGCTCAGATTCTAGTCAACTTGTTATCTAGACTATCCTCTTTCTTGTTAGCGGCTTCACTCATTAGGAGGCTGAGGAGACGCCGACGTGAGTTTGATTCTCAGTAGGCGTCTAATTTCTAAGCTCGCACTTTGTCATCCGATCGAGTTGTCGCTTCTTTCCCGTATATGCACTAGCATGCGCTGCGTACATCAAGATGTCTTCGCAACAAGCGCTACATTCATTTTCCATTCACTCATTCATTCATTTATCATTTCGTCAGCAAGATCAATATGCTCCCTAAATCAATACGCTCAATATCTGCCATCTCCTTATTCAGCGATGGAGTGTCTGGACCACCCTCTCAAGGGCGTCCTCTACGGTTCCTTTCTGTTCCGGCTGGCCACCGGCCTTCCCTCTCTCGTCTTAACCGTCTTCGTCGTACGGGTCATCCTCTCGGCCAAGAAGACATCCGCCCTCAAGTCGCCCTTCTACACGATGTTTTCTGCTGCGATGATCCTGGTAATCATGGTGAAATGACGCTCAGTTTCTTTAGTAAAAGACAATCCCTTCATTGTTCGCGCTGTTCCCAACGGCCTGCTGGCGCGTTGTTCCCATTGTTTCTCATAGTTTTCTTTATTTCACAAGACTTGGTAGTTATGGTACCGTCCTCCACGAGACAAGCAGTATCATGAAAAGCTATTTAGAGTGTACGCAAATGAATAGTTTATTACGTGCATTACCTAAGCATTACTGTAGCTTGCGTAGTAGAGATAATTACGGACGTTCCGGGTAGTTTCTATAAGTGTGGCGATCTTGAAGATCAAAAAAAAATCAAATCATGCCCTTGTAGTGCTGCATCAACTTCGTCCTGGTCGTTCCGATGCTGACGCTCGCCAATTCACCCCTGTGTCCGTCTTTTCTGATCTCCAAGAGGTCGTACGCCTTTAACGTGGGTCGTCATCGGTTACATTTGTTCAGCAATTGGCACAGCATTTCAACAATAAAGAATAATATTGCCTATCTATATTATATATACTGTCTCAGATCATCACGCTCCTCCGCAACGTTTGCGTCCAGTCCACGCCTCTTCTTACGGCCTACATGGGCTTTTGCCGGGTGTCCATTCTGCTCATGCCGTTCAAAGCGGAGCAGGTATCTATTGCACATAGGTAGTATATGATCATGTTTTCTTCTATCTAGAAATACTTCTGTCCGAGAGAAAACAGAAGTGAGACAACGAAATGCTAGCAGACTCGGTTGCAGAGTTGATGTAATGATAGAAAAGCCCATTCCACAGTGTTCTGACGTCGGTGTAAATGGTAAGCGAACGAGATGCCGCAAAATAACCCTAACTTTGGCAGGAACTCTTGCGTGCAAAACACTGTATTCCAAACCTTTCAACTCGTTCGCTTAGCATTTGGAACATTGTGATTCAGCTCTGGGTCCGCGTCGTCGGGCCTCTCATGACGAGTACGGTAGTCGTCATCGTGGTCGTGAACGTGCCCGTTCTCTTCGGCAATCCGGGACTCATCCTGTGGTTGACGACGGCGTACGCACTGTATGGCTCACCGGCGACGTGGGTGGGTCACAGCATTCCGCCCGGTGAAGAATGTGCCTAATAGCGAAATGGCTACTATTTTTTGAAGTTTCTCAAGAGTAGCTCAACCATTCAGCACCAAATTTTCAGAACTTCTTGAATTCATAGTGGCATGTTTAAGTTTTTAAATTCATAATTTTTCTTTTACTGGTTCGCCTACAGGATCGGATCCTATGCGCGAAAATATTCGCTATTATGACGCTTGGAATGCTGTGGGGTGCAGTGGATTAGATAGATGGTTCATTTTGAAGATGATGAGCACTTTCAAAAATCGAAGGCATAGTAGAGAAAAGGGGAAGATATAAGCGTTCCGTTTGCAACGCAGATTCCGGTGCCTTTCTAAGTGAACTAATCAACTTCTAACATATGCTATCTGAAACGCTAGGAGGTACTGATCTCAAAAAGGTATCCGTGTTTCTGCTTCCCTGCTTTGGAATCAAATGATATCGTTTCAAAACGCGAGAAATTTGCTAACCGTAGCGGCGGAATCGAGAATTATACGTTCCGATTTTCTAGACTATAGCTTAACTACTGAAGTCGAGGGATGCGTACATTTGCGCACACTCCTAATTGAGACATTTGGTAATGCTCAGATAGTTCACACTTCTCATTGCTAGGTACGGTATACCACTTATACCGGTTCTGATTAGCGGAATATGCGATGTGCGCACAGTCTTTGGGCGGAAACACCTGCATCCCGAAATAGAAGCCAGAAAATCATATTTTGAAATGGTAAGAAGATAAAAGCGAGAAAAAAGCATGTTTGAAGTGGTCAATCTCCACCGTCGCGTCCATCATCTACATTTCGTGTGGCCTCGTCCTGTCCGTGTGCACCGTAATCAACCTGTGCGTCTACTCCTTCTGGAAGAGCTATCGAGAGAAGTCAGATTTTCCGCCCTCGGTTTTGATTGTAAAAGACCCTGCAAAGAAGACATAAAATGCGCTCTCTGAATATTCTATTGCTGTATCTGAGACTGAAAATGGTGATCTGTAGTAGAAAAACGGGTCCTTCCGGTTTCTTGGATTCCAAAGTGCGTCTAATGCTCTCAGTTTTACACACTCTCTCGCGTGTTATTCCGAATGATATACTGACGGACGCTTTTATTCCGCTATATATATATATATATATATATATATATATATATATATATATATATATATATATATATATATATATATATATATATATATATATATATATATATATATATATATATATATATATATATATATATTTCGTGTGGCCTCGTCCTGTCCGTGTGCACCGTAATCAACCTGTGCGTCTACTCCTTCTGGAAGAGCTATCGAGAGAAGTCAGATTTTCCGCCCTCGGTTTTGATTGTAAAAGACCCTGCAAACAACACATAAAATGCGCTCTCTGAATATTCTATTGCTGTATCTGAGACTGAAAATGGTTTTTTTTTGGAATATATATATATATATATATATATATATATATATATATATATATATATATATATATATATATATATATATATATATATATATATATATATTCCACTATGCAATATATATCAGGTATACGATGGCGCGAAATCTTCACGCCGTGGGATTCGTGCAGGCGATGTTCTCCTTTTGCGCGTCAGCCGCTCAGGTAATTATATATTAGATTAGCAAAACCTCTTTTTCCTTTCCTTATTCATATCTCACGCTTGCTTGAACAACTCTTGCTAATTGTTATTCAACATTACCACACTTTATTTTAAACAGCTATACCGAAACGGTTACGAAATTTTTATATAACATTTTGATGTTTTAGTGTTATACAGCCGGGAATCCGGGCACTATGGGCCTCTTCGTAAGCCAACTTTCTGGTATGTGTATTTTTAAGATCTTGTTTCGCTAAATCGTACAACAAAAACAGGGTATTAATATTATAGTTTATTGTAATGTCAACCCCGAACCTCATTACGTTCGATGTTATTAATTAGATATTATTAAATGACGTTTCTAATCTTCCAGGCATCTTCTTGGAGCAAGAATGCATGCTCGCATTGTGGGTGCTCATTTTGACCTCAAAAAACCTACGTCGCGAAGTGCTCAAACTGGCGTTTGGAGACTACTTCGGAAACAGGTTATTTCCTATATTGCTTGTTTAGCAGAGGTTTAAAAGCGGTTCCTTTTCGACGATATGTTTCGTTGTTTTGATGGCTAGACGCGCCGCGGTTATGAATGATGTGTGAAACATATGCATCAAAAGGAACCGATTTTAAACCTCTATTGTTTAGCATATGATCCTCATTTAACGGTTCCTTTAACAATTCCCTTACCATCAATAATATGAATAAGATCGATAACGTACATACATTACATATAAATCTCAAGCGCGGATTATATTTATTTCTATAGTATCTACAAGCATTTCAGAGGCTCGAGCGTCGCAATGATGACTACGATGAGCAAAGACTTAAAAAATGGTTTGTAGCTGTTGCTGTAAGAAGGAAAAATAGAAAATTTGATGATGGATATCTTCCCTATATATATATATATATATATATATATATATATATATATATATATATATATATATATATATATATATATATATATATATATATATATATATATATATATATATATATATATATATATATATATATATATATATATATATATATATATATATATATATATATATATATGCTTATTCACTTGATTGTTTTCAGATATGCATTGTGTTGATTTAAGATTCGCTTATATTACATTTATCACTTTCTTTTCATTTAGTCAGCTATCGGTTTCTACGTATAAGCAATTTCTGATTTTCAATAACACCGCGATCACTCCATCGAGGTTGTTTCCATTTATCATTTTTATCAATGCCTTGTTTTGTTGCTAATGATTAGAATGTTAAAATGATTCTCATTATGGACGTACATATCTATGTTGTCAAAATGTATACAAAATGATATAAAATGACAGATTCTTTGCTTATGTGAATATGGGAGAAATATCTCTATCAAAAGATGCGAATCTTACGCTCTTCTTTAGTACTTCATAAAACTTTTAACGAGAAATGGACTGAATCATTTTTGGTATTACGTTAACATTTCACACTTGAAACTACTCTTGGTCTAATTAGTTCGCTCTGCGTCTTTTGAGATTCATTTGGAATTCATGCGGTGGCATAAAATTTTGTTATTTTCATATAGACAGATCTCTTTGTTTCTACTATTAGTTCTTAAAAAATTAACGAAAATTTTTTTAAAAAATATTTAAAAAGGCTGCTATTCTCCTCAAATATGCTTTTCTTGAGATAATTTTTTAAAAAAACTTATGCTGGTTGATCGTCAATTTATCGCGAACCGACACCGCTAGCCCATTTTCTTTTTTATCTATTTCCAAAGCTTTATCGCGCTCTCGTCGTAAGTAGAAATCAGACTTTGGAGAATATTTTGCGCTCCTAGGTACGACAGAACTACGGATTCCGCCACCGTAGATGCCGTGTGCCAGTCCAACGACCTCCAGGCGCTCCTCATCTCGACGATGGTCTTCCGGTTTGGCGGTCGGTCTGCCGGCGCTTCTCTGCTCTCCCTTCTCATCGTCCCAGCCATCGTCTCGGCCAGGAAGAACACGCCCCACAGCATTCCAAACGTCATAATAGCGAATGGCGGTTTTCGCGCATTGGATCCGATCCTGTAGGCGAGCCAGTAATCGGATATCCATGAATTTAAAAACATCCGAAAATTTGATGTAAATTGGTTCATTCACTCTTGAGAAAATTCAAAAATAAAGGTCTATTCGCTATTAGACACATTCTTCACCGGGCGGAATGCTGTGGCCCCTTCAAGTCGCCCTTCTACGTCATCTTCGCCACGGCGATATCACAGTTACTGTTCACACTGGCCACTGTGTTCTGACAGCAGTTAAAATGTTTTAAGCTAACGAGATGACGAAAAATAACCCTGCCTTCGGTAGGAACTCTCGCACGGAAAACACCGTATCCTAATTGCAAGCATTTTGGCTCGTTCGCTTAGCACTTAGAACACTGTAGCATTCTCGTTAGAAAGGCCTGAACCTATTTCATTCCGAATATAGCGCGAGAGAGTGTGCAAAAGTGAGAGAATTAGACTCATTTTGGAACGGAAGAAACTGACGGACCGGTTTATTCCAGTTACCTAGGCTCCGTAAGTCATATTTATTGTGTAGTAATTTTTAGGATGGATATTTCGATGTTGAAGTGTCTGATTTGAACCAAAAAAATTTGTGGGAGTTATAAACAGTCAAATTGGTTTCCTCCAGCCCTCTAAATTTCCAACTCTCATATTCCGGTGCCGCGGAAAGTATGTGTTCTGGTGCCAGTAGACTCGAAAAACACCTTCCGGAGGCATGGGATATGGGAAATGTCTTATAATCCTTTGAAGAACCAGCTAAAGCTAGTCATGCAATTGTAGCGCATGAGAAGGAACGAAACAGAAGGATTACACAGAGTCTGATTGCATAATAATCTGGTCCACAAATTTCCTTCAATTCTACCGTTAAGCTAGTAAATTTGCGCCCAAATTTCAAACTTTCCCCACTTTCCTCCACTTTTGGCATAAGTCGGCTCAAAATGATCCTACAGAGTTCTAGTTGGCCGCATCCGAATCCTCACAATGAGATCTATCTCTGTATCAAGTTTGACCGAAAACGGATCACGTTGAAGGATTCTATGGAGCGAAATAAGAGAGCGGAAAGGGTACACAGACCTATGCAACATTTGGGAGACAGAGGTAGAAATGGACTCGTTTTTGACCTTCAAAGTTATCCGATCTTTATCAAATTTGTCACATAGATAGATCTTGCCATGAGGAATCGAATGGAACCAACTAGAAATCTCTACGACCAATTTGAACCGAGTTATATCAAAAGTGGGGAAAGTTTCAAACTTGGGCGCACACTTACTAGCTTGACTGTAGTTCAAGAGATGTTCTCCGTAGTGCGTTGTCATTATCATAGGGCGACACAGATCAAAAGTTGTTTTGATTTATATGAAAAATTTATGCAAAATTAAGATTCTTTTCCTTTTGTAAATACCTAATATTACTAATAAACATTCGCAACATTTCTGTCCATGTTCAACTACCTGCTCGTTGTTCCTCCAACTCGAATGCGTGTCCGGAGTTCCTCTTCGACAGGCCCTCTCCGATTTTCACAGTATGTATTGTTTTACTTGCTATCCTATAGGATACAATTTTTAACAGAAAAAAAATGAAACTTCAAACAGATACAAGAAAAGAAAGAAAGTTGCTAGGGAAATAAAAAAGGAACAAAAATCGCTCAGGTAATGGTTTTCTTCCGCAACCTGTGCACCATCGGTCGGGATCTCTTTACCGCATACATGGCCCTCTACCGCGTTTCCATACTCCTGGCTGGCACCTCTCGCGGCCGATAAGGTTCCTTCCTCCTTTTCATGCAGATTAAACTTCTCCTGTGTGTGAATCAGCCTGAAGATGCGTAAAATCTTCTATATATCAGGTCTGGGACGGTCCGCCTCCTCTGCGGCACCATGACCTTCGTTGCCCTGCTCAACTTCTCGATCATCTTCAGCTCGGGCGGACGGATAACGTGGGCGGAACTGGGCTACGTGCGGACGGGAGCGCCTGCGCATTGGGTACGGTAGCCTTGAAATCAATAAAACTTTTTCCGCCATATGTTCTCTAAAAACCAGTGGATAACTTTGATTGTTATTATCGTCGGCCACATCTCATAAAAGAGAGGAAGTGAGAAATGGCTCCCAGTGGAACCTGTCGCTGGTGGTATTGTTCATCAACATCGTCGTGGGTCTCGTGACGGCCGCCTGTACTACGGTAGTGATGGGCATCTACCTGTGCCGGAAGGAGTACCGGGGAAGGTATGTATGGTTGGCGATAAAGTTCCGACAGCTAACTCATTTCCACTTCGTCTGGACCTTCTTCATGCCGGAATTGGATGCGGTTGATATAATAATTGATGCAACGGGGATTCGCAGATTCGTTCTCTCGCACAGCCTGCAAGTCATCGGCTTCGTCCAGGCAACCTGCTCGCTGAGCGCTGGCGCTATACAGGTGGTCTTTATTTTTATCTTTATTTTTATCTCTTAGATCTTTATCTTTTTTATTTTATCTTTATTGTTAACGTTATCTTTATCGAATATGCTATATCATGCAGTCGCCTCTCGCTTCAAAAGTTGCACCCTTTTGCGCATCCTGTCATTTAGATTTGTAAATTATCAGCAAAGTAAGCTTTGTCAAGTCTTGTCTTTGTAAAGTAAAAAAAAGATATTTCAGTACATGGTCTACGTCCTTCCGAACCGAAAGCTGGCCATATTTCTCAACCAACTCCTGGGTATATTTGCCAGACTTTGAATGGAAAACGGCAATTCTAGGCATATTTCTCGAGCAACAGTGCGTCCTCTCGATAGTGGTGGCTCTGGTTTGCACGTCGAAAAGAGTGCGGCACATCTTACTCAAAGCAGTCAGACTCGCGTGAGTTTGTTAAATAGCGTAGTGTTGTGTATTGATGTGCCAGTGTCAATGGCTTGATGAAATCGAAATATATGCATTTTGAGATTAAAAATATAATGTTTTTCGTTACAGGAGAAGCCAAGAGAGCCGAATAGCGACCCAATCCGCATCCAGGAGGCTTGATGCTACGCTCACGTAGTGTGCCTAATAGGGTTGGGAAAGGGCGCGGTAAACGTAGTCTTCCTTTCACTCTTTACCTACACCGTGCACAGAATGAAAGAAAATGAAAGGAAGGTGACATTTATGGCTTCCTTTCCTCACCCTAGCACTTCGCAAAGTATCGAAAAACTCTGATTTATATTGTTCTTGTAAAGCGGAGGCTCAGTATGATGATGATATAGACCTCGAATATGCAGTGCGTGCGAAGTAGACCTGATATATAGATGGAGGAAGTTCTTGGACGTTATATCGTTTTCAAACCACACTCATTACAAGCTTGCGTAATACGGTACCGTCCATTGCAATTTAACTACTGTCCACCTGCTTCCTCAAGTACCCCTAACTTTCTTCTACTTAGATGCTACTCGCCTAGACAAATGCAGTAGTCGTCTACGACATTTGCAATTCGATGAGTCGTACCGTCAAGTACTGGCGATGCGTCACCATATCTTCTTAACATGCGTAGTCATTTTCACTCGAGATCCTCGCTTGCTCATTAAAGAAGATAATCTAGTCATAACTTCAGTCTGCACCGCCCCTTCTACCGAGATTCGAGTTTTACGGACGGCCCCTGATTGGGGTGCGATTGCAGCCCAAACTTGAGACTGCCCGCCCATAATCAAACTGTGTTCGAGAATTGTGCAGACTAGACCTCCTAAATCGAGTCCGACCCGGAATGTCTAGGGTTATGTTTCATGAATGACATGAAGAAAATCTCTCTCTCTTGTTATAATTTTAACATTAAAATGACTGAAACCTAACCAAGGAAAAATGGTCTAATTCGATTAAACGGACGCGATTCAAGAGGTTTAGTGCAGACTCGTAATTTTGGCCAATATGTTTCATTGCTTTTGGCGGCGAGATGCGTTGCGGTTAAAAGTGATGCATAAAACATAATAATTGTACTGACCAGCCTGCACGTCTCTACAGTATTCTTCTCCTGAGTGCCCTTCTCCTGAGTGAGCAGAATCAAATCCTATCCTATATTCTACTAGCTAAGCGTAATCTCGGAAACACCTGATAGTACATATAGATCAACAAAATCTTTCATGTTCCTTCGTTTTTTAGTCTGCTTCAAAAATCATAATGTATAACAAAGAGTGTTGCTTGTTGCTTGAATTTTGATCATAACACGTAATATAGTGGAATAAAAAGATACGTCAGTTTATCATTCCGAATATGCGGCGAGAGAGTGTGCAAAGATGAGAGAATTAGACTCATTTTGGAAGCAAAACAACTGATCGACCGGCTTATTCCACTATACAAGTACATAATAAATCCTCATCTAACATTTTCCGCTGTTTCTTTTGTTGATCTTTTGTGTTGAGTTGTCATCACATTATTGTGCTAATGTTGTCCTTATCCTGAAATAGCCACTCGTTCATAACAATTTTTTGCTGCATGCAACATTAAAATTTATCTTCTGGATGTCGATTTTATTTGCGATTATCATAAAAATCTGTGAATACGCACGTAAACTATGTAGCTTTCGTTGAGTAGCTATGTTGCCGAAGATAATGAATCATTACATAGAAAGATGTCTGAGTGCATACTTATGATTCCCATGAACATTCTTCGCAAGCAGAGCTTCGTAATAAGGAATAATTCACTGAGTAGAATCATTCTCTCCCATAGTTTTTGCAGTTTTTGTGTGTGCGCAAGTCTTAGCACATTCGCAGTGTAGGTCTCATATTGTAGCAGTGATAACTATAACTCTGCCCAGTTCCTGGTACTACTGCCGCCATGTTTGCCATGGGTAGGCCAAAAAGCTGATTTAACTTTCGCATGTCTGCATAATTGTACTTGCTTTTGGCCTACAATTCGTAGGCGGTGGCATTCGAGATTCAACGCGACCGTTGTAAATATAGAGGAATAAACCAATCCGTCAGTTTCTTCTGTTCCAAAATGAGTCTAATTCTCTCGCTTTTGTACACTCTCTCGCCTTATATTCGTAACACTTTTCGGACGAATCTTTTTCATCCGATGTAGATACCTTGTCGATTCACTCAGAAGCTTTGAGGGTTATCGTGGGAAAGCTTGAAAGGCTCTGAGCGAAACTCTACCAATTATTTGGGAATATTCCGATGATCTGCCAGGATCACCCACTCAAGGTTAGCAAAATGCCCGTTCTCACAGTGCAAACCTGCTGACGGACCACCTAGTTTTTACGAAATTCAAATTCCTGCATAAGAATGGCCAAACACGAATGCGATTCCGATTCAGTGTAAAGTGTGCCTATCAGTTTTTTTTTGCTTTAGCATGTATTTCCTTGTGAAATATAAATAAAAATGACTGCAGTCACAATAAATACAGGTTATGAAAATGAAATATAAATAATAATAACCAAAAATAGGCCTACCTCTACTACGTGCTCATCTTCCGCCTGGTCGTCGGCTTCCCATCTCTTCTTTGTTCATTCTTCATCGTCCGGACCATCTTCCGATCCGGGAAGACCTCGCCCTTCAAGTCGCCATTCTACACGATCTTCGCTGTTTCTACGATCCTGGTTTCTGGTTTCTGGTTTATCGCCTTTATCAGGACTAAGATTGGTTTGGGTTCCAAAGGAGGGGTTGCTTGATATTAAGCTCCCTACCGGAACGAGAACGATCCTGGTAGGGAGCTTCATATTCAACATCGTCAAGCATAAAGCGATCCTAGGCGGTGTTGAATATCAAGCGACATATTCTACTTTCGTTTAGCAATCTTCAATTTTTGTGCAGCTCTCCAAAATTACGGAATTACTTTTACTGAGCAAATTTCTGGGCAACTTTCTTTGGGCTCTGAGACGAAGCATAGCTATTGTCTACATGTCATTCCTATTTTACCGTAAAATGATCTTACGTTACAGGGCTCCATCAACTTCGTGCTGGTCGTTCCTATGCTTACAGTGGCTAATTCCAATCTCTGCCCAGAATGGCTCATCGGCAAGCCTTCCTACTTCTTCAGTGTATGGATTTTACTAATTTTTGAACTTATTTTTTGTTCAGATGAAGAACTTATTTTTGATCAGAAGAGATTCTTTGGCAGCTTGCATTTTCACGAAAAGAGGTTTACACGAAAAATAAATGTTTCAGATCCTGACTTTCGTTCGCAACCTGTTTATCAATATGCCTCAAGTGCTGACCGCCCTTATGGCGCTTTATCGGGTTACGGTACTGTTCATTCCTCTGGAGGCTGAGAAGGTAATGAGGATTTTTTGGCGAGGAAAAATTGCACCTACACCACCTTTTTTCTTTTATTCATAGCACATCGTGATTTTTGTCTTCTCTCAGTCCAGTGTAGAGGTCTTGAAGAAAGTCGCTGCAGTTGTTGATGTTTTGTTGGTCATGATTGAGAGAGAGAGAGAAAGTTTATCTTTTTTGAACAGGATAAAACATAAATATCTTATAAATTAAATGTATAATGTGGATAAAGAAAGACAAATAAGTTACAGACAACTGTGGTCGAAACATTTTTAAAATTATAGTGAAATAAACCGATCCGTCAGTTTCTTCCGTTCCAAAATGCTTCTAATTCTCTCGCTTTTGCACACTCTCTCGCCAGATATTCGGAATGATTTTACGACGGATCTTTTTAATCCACTATATTCAAAGGAATATTATTATTATTATTATAATTAAGGCAGCAGTAATAAGGAATTAGCTAGAAGTTTTTATAGACTGCAAAAATACATAAGAAGACGGGGCTAGGACAACTGCACGGTCGAGTCTATTCCAACTGTTCACAATGCGATTGCTAAAATACGATAAGAACAAAGTAGATGAAACAGGATATTAAAAGATTGCGATGGGAGTCATGAGTTGCTGAAGACTCACTTGATGATCATCTCCATCTTACAGCAGCCCTCCTCTTCAGCTCTGGAGGCACACCGTCCCGATGATTCTCGTCGTAGTCGTCCTGGCCGTGCTCCAGAACCTGCCCAACCTCTTCGGCAGTGGAGGACTCGTTCTGTGGTCGGCATCGGCCTACGTCCTGTACGGCAACCCCGTCGTCTGGGTAAGGGGGGGGAGGTATTACAAGCGTTACAAAGTTTGACAAATTTCCGCTTTTTTCTCTATTCCTAATTATGACGCACTCCTCTCCTTTGAGAAAAATTCATTTATCGGTTGTCTCGGACCTCTTTCAAAGAAATGTGAGGGTTTTGATTTTCAAGTAAAGAACGTCTATGATTTACACAAGGATTTGAAACATGCTACAATTATGTCAAACTCCGTGACGCTTGTAATACAATGAACATCAACGGCTACACTGAGCGAAAATTCTCTAGCACACTCTCGCACCACTGTGAAACCACCCTAGCGGGCAAGGCTATGATGCCCCAAAAAGAGTAGGGCTAGGTGGAAATTGTGGCGGAATTTTCACGTTGGTCGTGGAAAATTATTCCCTAGCAGGGCTAGGGCACACAGCATTCCAAACGTTCTAATAGCGAATAGCGGTTTTCGCCTTTAGGATCCGATACTGTGGGCGAACCAATGAACGGAAATTCATGAATTAAAACAACTTAAGCTCCCCAAAGTAAACTCAAGAAGTGCTGAAATTTTGGTGCAGATTGGTTTAGCTACTCATGAGAAAATTCAAAAATAGTGGTCAAGAGGGTAGGCACATTCTTCGCCGGGCGGAATGCTGTGGGCATACCTAGATATCTATCTTATCTCGTTGAGTGGAACCAAGCTCTGGTCTCGTGCATCCTCTACGTCGTGATAGGCATTCTCGTCAGCTCGTGCACCATCCTGTCCATTTGCATCTACTCCTTCTCGGAGAAGTACAGGGCACGGTAAGTCTAACTTATTAGATATATGCTTGTTTAAGAAGCCATCTCAGGAGCGCATACGCGCTACCTGAGAGGCTCGACATCCCTTGGAACGTACCTAGAAAGTTCATGCTCTCCGATTTGTCTGAAAACAAGCTCCTGGGACCCTTTTTTTCGTAACTATATCTGGAATGTAGATATCTTGAAGAAGAAATTAGTCACCAGAAAGCAGCTATGACTGGGATTACTTTGTAAAACTATCAGATTCATCTCCACCCGCAACATGCAGACGATCGGCTTCGTCCAGGCGATATGCTCACTGTGCGCTGGAGCCTCGCAGGTTGGCCTTCGATTTCTGCTTTTAATGCTATCATTAGAGTAATCTGTTGAGTCTGTACAGGGTCTTCGTGGCCGGAGTTTCTAATGTTATTCTATTTAGACCACCCTTAAAGGGTCCCTCTGACCATCTCATTCATTTCTAGATACAGCCAATCAACGTGCGGTTGATTGATTGTGAGAGACAAGAGAAGAATGAAGAGACGCAGACAACGAGAGAAATCTTTGCAGAGCTTTTTCTAAGCAACGGCGAAATTTCATACTTTCAACTTTCGAGTCAGAACTCAGGACACTGAGCGCTATCCAATGACGTCGAAAAAGCATATGGTCAAAAAGTGGTCGCAGGGGGCCTTTAAGAGACATTCTTTTTTTAAATAAAATTTAGCGATTTAAAAAAAAAGATAAACGACAAATTAATCTGATGCTCCGTTCAGTACTACGTGTCGGTAGGCTCCGACAAGGCGATGACGCTGTTCGTGAACCAGATGAGTGGTAAGGGAACAGTGTTCTAAATGTTAAGCGAACGAGCCAAAATGCTTACGATACGGTGTTTTCCGTGCGAGAGTTCCTACCGAAATCAGGGTTATTTTGTTAAGCGGCTTCTCGCTCGCTTAACATTTTCACTGCTGTCAGAACACTGTGGATACCACAGTCGTTACAGCGGTTCATTTAGAAATTTTTTTCCTTTGAGCAGTATCTCCTGATAGGTCGTTTGGTATAGCCGAATACACCATTCGGTGCCCCAAGTAGCCAGGAACACGGTCATTAGATCCGAAAAAACTCATTTAGAAAAGTTATGCAACAAAAACGAAAATTTCTTGATATTGAGCGTATATAACTAACTGCTTTTCTTGATCACTGAGAAGTGCGCATGGAGTAGCTTTTCGTAGCTTTGCGCTTTTAACGTGCGGAAACCTTAGAAGATCAGAAGGATTATTGGGGTTGAATCCGATCACACATGTATCCATGGTCGAGAAAACCCGAACATGCTACCATTGCATTCCACCGCAAAATGTAATATCTTAAACATGGCAATGTTTTATTGTGGCTTAGGCCAACCAGGTTCAGTTCTAATTTAAAAATACTCCGGGCATGCCGCAGAGTCAATCACACGTTCAGGCGTCTTTCTCGAGGAGCAGTGCGTGCTTTCCGTCTGGACGCTCCTGTTCACGTCGCGTACGCTGCGTCGCCAGGTCTACTGGATGACGATCAGGAGGCTTCGGAATACGTTGGTTGCCTTGCCTTACAATAATGTTGCACACAGAAAAAAAATATATATTATATTTAACTAATTCCTGAGTTCAAGGTTCCTGAATTTATTGCGCGTAATGCGAAGATCGGAATGCGCAAATGTATACGCATACATAGGACCCCTCCCAATATATTCATTGCATTCTGTGGTATACATCAATATTGTAAGGGTCTCGTTTAACGCGTTCACTGTATTCCATATTAGTGTACAACCTGATATTTAATTGCAAAACGAAAAGAAGCCGTACAGGCGCGGCTTCTAGTTTCTGCATGGAAGTTTGCATAAATAAATCGAGACAAAGCAAATACATTTTAGCACGACGGTAACGGAAACCAACGCGTTCAGACTGACGGACCTGACCAGGTAGAAATATCTAGACTGTTCGTTTTTCTACCAAACATAAAGCCTGACCGCATCTAGGCTTTATAATTGTTTCTTAATGTACGTAATTCTCATTTGCTGTTTATGCTTTCATAAAAGTTGCATAAATCCATTACATTCTCTTCTACTTATTACTTATGATTGGTCTAATTTACTATTAGCAACATAGTGTATCATCAACCTATTAGCGTTAATCTACAAGCATTTCTTTCCGATCCGCGGTCCGCGTCTCATATTGATGCTGATCTGTACTCCGTAACAGTGTTGCTGTGCTCCAGTAACGAGCAATGGAAACTAGACAACACGCGTTTCTCATTGACTGAAGTGGAGGAGAGCGATAAAAAAAGTTTATCCTTATACGTTTCCGTTTTGATGACGTCGGGGGTAACAGGCCATATTTCTTAAAAGGCGAAGAATAGTCCTAGGATCGAAGCTTGTACTACAAGATGCAAAAAAGTGCAATACTTTTGTGGCAAACGCGTTGAATCTTGAATAAATGTTGTTTGAAGTGGCAAGTGCATTAACGTATGCGACGGACCTGATCTTCAGAGTCTGCTTCATGCTTCTTGAGTGCTTCCTCGACAGTACTCGATTGCTACGTTATCGTATAGGGGAATAGGGGATGGGCTTCTCATGTCTCATCTAACTATCTCTTTTAATGGCTGCCCACTCTACTCCAGTCCAACTCCCGTCGCACGAGTCACTTGTGCTGCTTCTCCCGTATTACTTCTTTTCTGTTCTATCATTGCTGTAGTCACATTATTGACGATCCTCGCATTCAAAATTATGTACCGATTTCAAGGAGACCGGTTTTAGTTGTTTACTGAACGCAATCACACCGTGCACCGTATGCTATAGCAGAGAAGTACATGCGAGTTCGATAAGTCGATAAGTTTTGGTCAAATCTCAATATGTTTCAATGTGTTTGGTGGGAATACCAGTCGCGGTTATGCATGATTTAGTTATGTTCATAAGCAGAAAGTAACTAGCAGCCTACTCGTCGAAGTGATATCTCATTTGCACCTCTACTCGATCATAAAAAAACTATGCGCAATAAAAAGATGCTTATCTTCCACATGGTTTGGTTGCATAGCAAAGCACTTCTGGTTTTACGTAACAGACGTAACAGAATCATTAAAAGAAATGTGACTGGAGCGTATTAAAACACAGCGAAGCCTTGGTATCTAGAATCCTGTTAGCAAAACTACAATTCTAGTTCTGCTCCGTTTTATCAAGCTCGTCCTGGCGTTGGCATATCTAGCTATGATGCGTTTTTGTCTTACCTATATGTTCACCTGCATTTGCTTCGTTCCCGTATTTCTAGTTTGTCCTTGATGTTCGGTGTAGCAGTTTACCAAAATATCTAATGTTTCAGTTCAACGTTATCCAACATCTCAGTTCGAGCCAATGATATGCCAGGATCATCCCCTCAAGGTCAGTTATATTATGCGAAACCCACTGTCAAGCAAGCAAACATAGGCACAAATTTGTAATTATTACAGCATTTATTATTGATATAAATGCTGTAAGAGGTATGTGAAAAAATGAAAGTTCGTTAAAAGATGCACTTTTCATCTACCGTTAAGCTAGTAAATTGTGGGCCGTGTTTGAAACACTTGAAACA
This sequence comes from Micoletzkya japonica, assembly GCA_900490955.1. NCBI lineage: Eukaryota > Metazoa > Nematoda > Chromadorea > Rhabditida > Diplogasteridae > Micoletzkya > Micoletzkya japonica. The sequence goes on along the minus strand of LS855433.1, from coordinate 57,684 downwards.
AGGCCATAAAAAAAACTCGGCTGGGAAAGGTCGTACAGAGTTCTGATTGGAATTTTTGGAATCCTCAGGACGAGATCTATTTGTGTATCAAGTTTGGTAATGATTCATCAAGTTTAAAGACCTTTAAAACATAAAAATGTGGCATTGGAGAGGTTCGAGCAGGGATAGCGAGAATTTCATTCATTCAAGATATATAAAAGCCGTTTTAACCGGT
>LS855433.1:22771-35647 GCA_900490955.1 Micoletzkya japonica | reverse complement strand
GCAGTCTTACTGCGTTTAGCGCATAGTAACGAGGCAAATGGCATCGAGGTATTCCCGGAACAAATAAATATTTCTCGCTCCGGAAATTTTTTAAAAATATTTTTCAAACGCTATTATCTTTTTTATCGTCTCAGAAACATATTCTAGAAGTATGGCCATGTTTGGTTTCACAAAATTTCTCGCTTCCATGTCCCTTTAAATAGCTTCCGTGAAACATAGGGGGGGGTCTTGTACTACCTTTTTAAAAAATTTCTTTTCAAAAACATCAGACCTTCTTAGACTTCTTCGCCTTTTCAGCTCTAAATGGATTAGTAGTAGGGATAATTCCACTATATCTGCATTTCTACTATAAAATAATTCTAGAAATAGTGCTTTTAAAAATGCTATTGTTTATTGTTGTTGTTCTACGTATTAGCCCATTATGTACTAGACTTTACTCCCAAGAGGTCGCCACTGAGGAGCCTCCGCCTCTTGGGGGTGTATAGCTGTCTGATTTTTTTTTTTGTTTGCTCACCTTTACTATGTGTGATAATTATACTAACTCTAATCAAATAATCGAACCTCCTCCCAGTCTGGCCAGTAGTGTTCACGCATTCGCTGCACGTGTCCCACGAGGTTTCGACACTGCTCGTTGAGATGCCGTTTGATGGGGTCGGGCCAGATTGGAGTGAAGAGGAACTGACACAGAACACCGAACGAGGCACAGTCCAACTGCAAAAGGGAAGGTGGGGATGATGGGAAGAGCATTTCCTTCATTCATCCTTCATTTCGTGCCTTCAGTCGTATCAAGTGCAAAATGAAAGGGAATAGAAAAGAGGAGAGATAGATATTACCGCGGTAGGCTTGTCACCAAAGTAGTACTTCTTCGCCCCGAGGAAGACGGACAATGCAGTGAGGTGAGCCTTGGCTAGGGCGTCGACCTCCAATTGAGTCAGTCGACCGATTCCCTCCAGGTAACACTTGTGACGGGCCTGTCGTTTGGTTAATGTCTAGTCCGTCGACAGTTTACACGAAGTAGATCTACTAACAATGAGTGGCTATATGCTAATCATTTACATATATGTATTGATTGTCCATAACCGTGCAAATACCTTCATCCGGTAAAAGGGCAATCCGAAGGCACGGAAGAGCCGGTGCCTTCGGATTGTATTTGGACACACGACTCCGTGCCCTTACCGTCCACCATTTTTTGAGGCCGGAGAAGTGACCTCCCAGACCGGAATCTGAGGCCAGCCACGAGTTGTTGTGGGCACGCGAGTTGGCCAGAATCCTGAGATACGCAAAGATTACTTCGATGAGGGTGCAGAATACCCTAAGCGCTTTAACATCACAGCATTCCGCCCGGTGAAGAATGTGTCTAACAGCGAATTGACCACTATTTTTTTTTAATTTTCTCATGAGTAGATAAACCAATCTGCACCAAAATTTCAGCCCTTCTTGAGTTTCTATGAGGAACTTAAGTTTTTAAATTCATGAATTTTCGTTCATTGGTTCCCCCACAGGATCGGATCCTAAAGGCGAAAACCGCTATTCGCTATTAGAACGCTTGGAATGCTGCGACATAGACTGCAGTGATCCACTATCGGTAGATACCTATGTTGATGTCCGGTTCACAGGGATAATAAATAGGTAAAGCAATGAGCGTTTATGTGCCGATCGGGACTTCTATATCTACAAACATACTCACCAAACGAGCCGACCCTCGATCAATGCCATAAACGCCTTAGACAGCGCAACTTCCTCCGTAGTCAGGTGTCGGTCAGGGTAGTTCTGAAGGGTACGGTACAAAGGTTATGGTAGCTCGATCACTAATTGTAAGTGATATAGAGAACGCAGTTGATATTTATTTGCTCTAGGTGCTATTTTTTTCAAAACTGCTTTCCTTATTTACTTATTTTCGAAATGCTACAGTAGTCCTACGTACATTGACGAATTCCTTAGCCAGCAATCGAATGATGAAATTCGTGTCGGGAATCTAATTTTTTCCTTCTTGCGGACCATGGAATTAAGGATTTGGCTCAAATGAAATTTAAAACACAATGGTACATTACAAATGACAAAAGAAAGTTTTTTTACTTCTTACGACTTACTTCTCCTTCATCCTTGCCGCAAACTCTGCGAGATTCGGCTTATTCTCCTTGAGGTGCTTGGTCAGAATCTGAATTGTATCTTAAAAAGCGGTTCCCGAACGGATTGGAAACGTGGATTGATCCCTTACTTATTGACTACGTGAAACATATCCTGTGATTAGAATACTCACTCCATTCGGTGTCGGTGTGTAGATAATAGCAGCGAGATGCCCGAACACGACGCAGTCGATCTGCCAAAGATTCTGTGTCTACAGTAACATGATGATCTATCGTAATATGACAATTTTTCACTGCCTACCGTTGCCAGCAGAATCTCGCACGTCACTTTCGCTTTTCATGGGAAAAATGTACCCAACACTAATTCCTACCGTAGCGGGTGTGTCTCCTCCAAAGTACGGTTTATCTCCCAAGAGTGTGGCTATGGCATTGATGTCCTCCTTGAGAACAGTCTCCAATTCCTCCGGAGCATGCACTCCCATTCCTTGAGCCAACGTGTACTTTTTGTACTGAAATGAGGAAAGATTAGAAATTGCGAGGGTATGAAAGGGAAAGCTGATTGAACTTAGCCACTATCAGTTCATTTCGAGTCGTCGTTAGGGTGATAGGTTATTCAGGAATGAGAGTGTGACCCACGTATGCCTTCATCTTCCTCTCGTGCCACCACTTGAACAGTCTCTTCTTCAGTCCCTGTCCCAGCAGTCGACCCCATCCATCGTCCGAGAAGGGAAACGACAAGTCTTGTTGGCGGTATGCAGTGATATTGCCGTAAAGGAAGATCAAAATATGAGGCTTGAAAATTGCGCCTTCTATACCAAGCCTTACTCTCTCTTTCTTTCTAAACGTGAGTATCTAGAAAGTTTGGTTTTCAATCCCTATAGAAAACTCGTTAGCGCTCCCCGTACTGATGTATGCTGCCGTTATACCGATAAGAAAGCATCGCGATCTCTTAGACCGTGTAGACAGAACGATAGACCGAGCCTTTGGTGTGCTTTGGTGTCGATTGGATCACGGGGTTGACCGGTCACAGCACAAGACATTGAGGGTAAAAAGTTGTTTCAAAATAGCTAATGATGCATCTAATAAATTACGTAAGCTATCGAATAGATAATTCACGCATAGACAAGGATGAATGGTGAAAAATATAGTGGAATAAAAAGATACGTCAGTAAACCAGTCCGAATATCGAGCGAGAGAGTGTGCAAAAGTGAGAGAATTAGACGTATTTTGGAATCAGAGCAACGGACGGATCGTTATATTCCACTATCGCAGTGCATACCAGGTAACCTTCATCTGGAAGTTCGAGAGTCCCTCGAACAACAGTCATCTTGAGGGAGTGGACAAAATCGTGCTGAAGAAGTGCATGCCGCAGAATGACCTGCTAGGTATTGTTGTCTTTTTGCAACGTTTTTTGAAGATTCTTCTCGAGAATTTTCCTGGTGCTATGTTATAATCTATGTATGTTGAGTAATGTTCTTGCTAGGCGATGACCGGGTCGCTGCGATCATTCGCACGGTGGCAAGACGTCGCTGAATGAGGCCGCCCATAAGGTAACAAAACTTTTGTTGATAGATGCTAAATATTACTAGGCACGCTGCGAAGTCCGGTGTATCGAGGGAGCCGGGAAGTAAATCATAGTATTGTCGATCCTCGCCGTCAAATGTGCGTTCCGACGGTAATGAGTCCGTCTACCGTTGGTTCCGCGCACGGCTGTGCGCGTATGCTAAATAACGCAAGTCCAATCAGGAAAGCGCGGAACGAAAATTTTAATACCAGGACCGACAATAGCTTGCTTGTAAAGTTCCGTTACTAGGGCAAGCCGACCCTGACGATTCCCCTGTTCGCAGACCAGATGCGCAATGCGGCAATATCGGAGCGGCTCGGATTCGGTGAGACCGTCAGATAGATTTTAAAAAAATTACGAGGAAATGATAATAATAAGCAAAAACAGAATAAAAGAAGAAAGAAAATGTAACGCATGGATACGGGACAGAGAGCGTCATCAGGCGAAAATTATCAGGAAAAACCGGCGTTATGCCAAAGTTCAATATAGGACTGTCCTTAGACAAGGCGGATCTCGGGACGCCTTGGAGGCGGCACTGTGGACGATCCTGACGGATCGACGGTAGGGGTATAGATGAGAGCCCTGTCTAGATTCTAGATTATGCATATTTCCATCTGTTCTATAGCGCTCGAGACCTTTTTGAGGACAAATCAAGAAATATCATTGATTTCGCGAAATGCTAAAGGTACGCCGAGTCGGCCAGACTGGCGTCCTCTTCCATCCGTCAGCGGCCCTTCGCGGCCCGCGAACCGCTCGTAAAGAACGTCGAGTTCGTCGCGCGATTCGGAAGGCTGACGGCGATGCAGTACGACGTGAGTATATATTATTGCAGAAAAATGTTCCGTCGTTGAACGCCATTTGAACTTCGACTTCGTCCGGGCTCTCTTCATACGGCTCCGCTCCCTCGGTTCCAAAACGAATAGGGACAACTGAACATTTTCCTCAGCCATATAGAATGGAGTAAATTCGAAAGTGAACACCACTCATAGAGGAGAACTCGCTTGGCGATATGCCAGTCTACGTCTCCCGCTATAGACAGTTTCCCAGTGGTTATCCAGCGAAAGAGCTGAATTCGTCCAATAATATCTATCTTTTAAAACGTATGAAACGAATAAAGATCGTATATTGCGGGCCAACTCGCTTCCCCTGTACGTGTACTGGAACCTGGACATCCTTTGCATTGCCCTTTCACTGTCGATCGTATTTCTATTTTCCATCTGCAAATTGATCTCCATCGGCTTTCGATTAATTGCAAGGCCTACCGTTGAAAAGGGCAAGATGCATTAGTTCTGCGCTACTGTCTGTAAATAGTGACGGCACGATTTTGCGCATTAAATATTGCAGTCTTCTTCATTACAATTTCGTGCTCATAAAGGTGGCAATTACATTATTGTGAGCATAAATAGTTACAGTTTTCTTCGAATTTATCGGCTTTCTCATAAATGCTCACACCGCTCTTCAGTCTCCATTGCAGTAGCTAGATTGGCAGGTGCACGACTCGGAAATATTTCCGGTACCGGGCACGCAACCTTCGTTTTGTACCTAAATACGGGATATGGAGCTAATATCGAATATGATAACCACTTTCACCAAAAAATCACTAGTCATGCTTTCCATGCTTTCCAAAGTATATTATTCAAGCTAATATTATAATTCGTACCGCTGCAAAATTTGACAAAAGCATACGAAGAAGAAGAGGCATTACAAAAGGTGCATTTCTTGAAAATGGAATCACTACATTTTACCAAGAAATGGAAATCATTCTGAATCCCAAAGACCCTCAAAAACTTACCCGATGAAAGACTTTCTCGTGCTCTCCATTATGGCAAGTCTTGAGCATTGATCCGTTCTTATGCAATATCTGAGATCTTTTTTCTCATACGTTTCCAAAATTTCGTATGCAAGCTAATATTATAAATCGTTCCGCTGCGAAGATTAACAAAAGCATTAAATATAAAAATCCGGTAAAATATAATAAAAAAAATTGTAAACCTTAAGGCAGTATCGTGCAATCGGGCAAAGAATTGTTCTAAATCGTCCATCCTTCGGAGCCCCTGGAATACGATAAATTCAAATGAAATATAGCTCACAATCAGTGGAATGGATTATTTTCTTTCGCTAAAATTAAATCAACAACATATCTATTATAGATACCTACTTACATCCGTAGTAGCAAACGATTGCTTGGGAAACGCTCCATAGGCAGAGGAAAAGGAATATTCGAAGTAATATACGACACATGGACACCGTGAAAAAGTAGAATGGTAATCGCGCTATTCGTATATAATGGAAAACGCATACCAGACAGTGAATGATCGAAGCGTCGCTGATTCATTCATATTTTTGTTTCGAAGAAATGTGGAAGAAGGCGAAAATGCGTCAAACATTTCGAGAGCGACGTGGATGTAATTGTTAAGCGAACGAGTCAAAATGCTTAGGATACGGTATTTTCCGTGCGAGAGTTCCTACCGAAATCAGGGTTAATTTTCGGCATCTCGTTCGCTTAACATTTACACTGCTGCCAGAACATTGTGAAGTGCCATGGAGTTTGACATACCTGTAGCATGTTTCAAATCCTTGCATAAATCGTAGAGGTTCGATATTTGCAATAAAAGCATCACATTTCCTTGAAAGAGGTCCAAGGCAACCGATAAACCACTTTTTCTCAAAACAGTGTAGAGCGACATAGAAAGGCAGGAATTGCGAAAATTCGGAACGGAAATATGTTAAACTTTTTTGGCTCTTGTAATAACCTTGAGGGGTCGTTGTGAGTAGAGTTCTCCCGATGGCCGATGGCCGCGTCATCAAAGTGAAATGAAGAAGGGAGGGAGTGGAGAAGAATGAACAGACCGCAGACGCAAAATGCACTTTACTTTGTCTTGGCCATCTGTCATCGGGACAGTGTTCTAAAAGTTAAGCGAACGAGCCAAAATGCTTAGGATACGGTGTTTTCCGTGCGAGAGTTCCTACCGAAATCAGGCGTATTTTTCGGCATCTCGTTCGCTTAACATTTTCACTGTTGTCAGAACACTGTGTCGGAAGAACTCTAGTTGTGAGCGTTCCATTCGGGTCTTTTTGACCAATTTATTAATGTTTCGTTGCTTTTGGTGACGAGACGCGTCGTGTATGAAACACAATGTATGAAGCATATGTGTATATTACAGGTTCCACGCGAGTCCCTCAAAACGGAACGATTGAATACTTTTGATTGAAATAACAAACTATTCCCGCTGACTCCGTACGTATTGCCATTGCAGAAATTAATAGAATTATTAAAAAATTAAAAAAAAAGAATTATTAAAAGAAAATTGGAGCCGGAGAGGTAGATCAGCACGCGTTTTGCATAGACAGTTCGCAATCGTTTGCGTACTTTTTGTCAACTTTCGTGTCACTTGTAATAGCTGTCTGACGAAAAGATGGGAAACAGCTATACACCTACATATTTGGCGAGTGTCACGTGATAGAGCATCTCGCAATGTACAACATTTCTACCTATTTTGAACTTTTCCACCAAAGTGCCCCTGAGGGCCTATTCGCTGATTGTGAGAGATTTTGTGTTCTATTTGCGGTTTATATCGTATTAGGGAGGGGATAATGGACTCCAGAGGGCAGGGGAGGCTTTACGTTTTGGTGGAAAGTTCAAAATAGAAATGTTGTACATTGCGAGATGCTCTGTCACGTGACAGTCGCAAAATATGCTGCCAAAAAGTGGGTTGTGAGATCCTTTAAAGAATTGCTCCGGTTATTCGAGATAAATAACATGAATTAATTTCCATGAACGAAGGTTACACTAAATTGAAAATCTGCGGAGGTTTTTGAAGTGCTTGGAAAGCATTAAAATGAAGGAATAATTGACATATTTTAGAGATTTTTTTCAGAGGAGCTCGCGCACCAAGAAGTAGTGAAGAAGAGCGAAGCAATTATTTCTTAATATTATAATATATCTTAATAATATTATTAATAAAATAAAATTAATACTGCTACAGCTACAACTAATAATAGTGTGTAATCGGTAATATTCTCTCTCTTTAGCATCTTCATTCGTTTCCGAACGATGTGTTCCTCCTTTCCTTCAACGCTTCTATATCCTGTGTTGAGATTAAACTAAGGCCACAGTTGTAGGTGACCGCGATTTGGTACTTAGCCTGTTAAAATTATTTTAATTACATTTAGCTTACGCGATTAACAATTACATCCACGTCGCTCTCGAAATGTATGACGCATCTTCGCCTTCTTCCACATTTCTTTAAAAAAAATATGTGAATCAGCGACGCTTCGATCATTCACTGTCTGGTATGCATTTTCCATTATATACGAATAGCGGGATTACCATTCTACTTTTCCACGGTGTCCATGTGTCGTATATCACTTCGAATATTCCTTTTCCTCTGCCTATGGAGCGTTTCCCAAGCAATCGTTTGCTACTACGGACGTAGGTAGGTATCTATAGTAGATATGTTATAGATTTAATTTTAGGGGCATAGAGGACAATATGGAGTAAAGGACATGCTGAAGTACAGTACAAGATGAAGTACAGGACATGAAGAAGTATATGACAGAAGGCAGGGCTAACCGAACAACTGGTAGTAACGGACAACGTGAAGCACTCGTTCAGCTTATATCATACTACTTCTTAGTCACAGGAAACTAAGCTGTGCCCAAAAGAAAAGTGTGGAACTAAGCCTAAGCCTAAGCAATCGTAGATAGTACCTCAATAAACTGAAATAGGTGGTAAAACACACATTCTCAGTTGCTTTTCCTTCCGAATCCAAGGACGTTACTGGTACTTCAGGTTTAGTGCCGTCGAATCGAGTCTTGGGACTCGAATCGCGTCCTCTCTCTTTGAGAGGATTCCATTCGCTTCCTCGCACCGGTCCGGGGCGGTCGGAAGGAATCTGCACGTTTGTCGTTAGCTAGTAGCTACATTTATCCGTTCACAGTCTAACCAAAGAAGGATCAGAAGGAATAAGAAAATACGACAGCCAATTGTGAGCAGTTGACTGCAACAAGATCATTAGTAGTACGCGAATTAACTATTTCTATTGACGTTGCATATTATTGGAGGAAAAGGAACGTTGAGAAATCTTTGCAGCGCACTCCGCTAAATACAGTGAAACCCTCTTGGCAAAATGCCAGCTTAGGCTAAAAGCCGGCTCCGGCTGAAGTTTTACGGTGGTTAGCTGAAAGAAATGTGCAGCTCTCTCACCGTTCGTTTTCCTCCAATAATATTAGTATGTGATAGGGGTCAAAAACCAAGTACGATTAATCAAACTCTCGGGCTCTAGTGCGATCAAAAGGCTTGATTTTCAATCTCTCAGTAAATCATTAGTCGCACTCAAGTTGGTAAGGTGAACAGCCCTCAAACCAGTAATCACGGTGAGAGAGATAGCTTTTATCGGGGTTCGTAAGGAAGGGGAATTCCAAAGAAGGGAGGTGAGGAGATCTTCGTAAGAAAGAAGTCTTCAAAAACCAGACCCGAGGCTCAGAAGTCTTGAAGTGGAATGCTTCTTGATCTTCTCTTAGCGATACTTCCCCAAGAACGCTACACCTTGCTAGGGGAAGGAGACGGTCGAACTGCTCTTGGTTGAAAGACGAAAGTGGGAGAGACAAATTGAGAGCCGACCACACAACAGAAAGACCGAATGATCACGGTACACGGTAAACTTACAATATGTACGGGAGAAAAATGGGAGAAAATGGATTTATAATTCTCAGAGAATAAAACCAATTCAATTCATGCACGAATATAGGGAGTGTAATCGAAAGATCTGCTAAGCCAGGATTGCTCACATAAAATTTTACGGAGCAGGAAAAGCGATGTTATAGAGATATGTACTAGTAGTCTACAGAACACATTACATTAAATTGGCTATAATGAACCGGCAAAAAAGGAACAGTCAAAGGGCAACAGTAATCCTGGCTATCTCCTCAGGACCGTCATATCCTCCTGGAAGACGGAGCGCATGGTCGTGTCTACCATTCTGCAAGAAATTTCTTATTATTGATTACCCAGAGAAAGCAAAGGTATAATACCAATGCAATATGCGCGTTAAACAGCGCAAGTCGTGATTGGGGTATGACACTCACAACGAAAGATAATCACTACAAGATTCCTGCTACAGTAGAGAAAAAAGGAAGATATATCGTTCCGGTTGCAGCGCTGATTTCGGTGCCTTTCAAAGAGATGTAATCAACTTCTAGTGTGTATCATGAGGAAGTCTAGATGTTACTGATCTCAAAACCATACCCATGTTTCTGATATCTTTTCTTTGTGTAAAATGACACTGTTTCAAAGCGCGAAAAATTTGTTAAACACCGTAGCGGCGGAATCACGAATTATACATTCCGTTTTCCTCGACTATAGAATAAGCCCGCAATTCGTGAATTTCTAGCCCCAAATCCCTGTTGCTTTCCATTCACGACCTCCTCTGACACGCGCAAAATTTTTGGACTCTCAGATTCTAGTCTCTGATAGGTAAAACGATTCAACGATTACGCACAAGTGTGTCGATCACAGTGTTCTGACAACAGTGAAAATGTTAAGCGAACGAGATGCCGAAAAATAACCCTGATTTCGATAGTAACTCTCGCACGGAAAACACCGTATCCCAAGCATTTTGGCTCGTTTGCTCAACATTCAGAACACTGTGCGATAAATAAATAAACAAATAACCTGCTGTTGTCGGCGACGATCGTCCGGTCGGGGTCGCTGTCGACGACGGAAACCGGCGATGTTGACGGCATCTTCACCTGTGAGAAGGAGGAGTCTGTGTCTTTCCAATTCCCATGCTCTCTCGCCTCCCCTTTCGCATTTTGTAAGCATGATCTAGCCTTTGGAGCGGAACGTTGGGTGGTATTAACTAGAGGTTTTACAATCGGTCCCCTTTGATGCGCATGTTTCATCACTCATAACCGCAACGCGTCTGGCTACCAAAAACAACGAAACATATCGTCGAAAAGTAACCGATCGATTTTAAACCTCAAGTAACAGCAGAACATGATCATGAGGGCGTGCAAACATCGTTGAATCCCACATAGTCTCGCTCACGTAAAATCCATACAAGCGTGAATGAGTGAATCTGTGGGCGGGGGTATTACCTAAGCTTCTCTCGTGAAAAAGGCTCGAAAAGAGATTTCCGAAAATTTTGAAAACCCCAGCTAGTGTGCTTACGTAGATGCGCTGGCGGCGCACCGTCACGGCAAAGAGGCTGACGTCCGCCTTGTGAATCGGGCGGTCGGGTGGAGCCACGAACGACTGCTCCGACTGCAGGAATAATAATAATAACAATAATAATAATAATAATAATAATAATAATAATAATTTATCATTCCATTGAAACAAGTAGTGAATACAGAAATTGAGGATAGGAAGGAGAACGAGAGACTTGGAAGGAGTGAAACATGCTTTTTTTCAAATAATTTTTTTATTTAAAAAAACTAATTGCTAAACCGAACAGTCAAAAAGGCGCGAATGGAATGCGTCGACTGCAGAAAGGAGAACGAGTTCTGAAAGCGGGAAATACCGTATTTAGGGCACTTTCTGGAGCAGCACCCTTCCAATCTCTTAATAACAACTATTTGTAGGTTTGTAGGTACAGGCACAATTAATAAGTTCAATAAGTTGCCGGAAGTGGGCTGATGACGCATAAAAATACTAGATTCGCGTCAAAAAAAAACGATACGCGATTCGCGTCTTTCTGATGGATACGTTTCACCGGTATCCGAACAGTCAAGGGGATCGTCATCATCCAACACTTATGCAGCCAACAAAGTAGTACAGCTCTGCCTCTTCAACGCGAATCGTGTGCTCTACTCCTTGACTGACCTTGGCATCGACCACTCGCAGAAAATCAACCGGTGCCGAGAGATTCGGTTGAAGACCGAAAGCCCGACACGCACTGCAAGCGCACTTTATGGTCTACGATAAAGTCTGCGTGTCGTCTTTAATTCGCTTCCCGACCTGCTAACCTCAAGATCTTCTCAAGACAAGTTCACCGTCACGAGCAATGTATAGGAACTCAAGGGTACCGTACACCTATCCCCCCCCCCCCGCCCTTTGAACCATGAATAGAAAACCTCTTCATTCGCAGCCTGGCCGTCTCCTCCGTCCAGTACAGGTCAACGACGACGCCGACCGAGGCATCCGAAGCGGAAGACGATGATGTGGTCGACGATGCGGACGACATCCACGAACTAACGGAGAATTTTACTTTTTTAAGTTCTATCAGCCTGACAGTATCAGGATAGTGGGACAGGACAGAAAACCATGCGCTACTCGAGCACTCGTTTAGCGCTATAAGATGGCTCGCCCTATAAGCGGACCGAAACCATACGTGGCCAGGTAACCCCCCCCCCCCCCCCCGAGATCTTAAAAATGGGGGGTACCATAAAAAAAGGGGCTACCAGGAGGCATGTAAAGCCGGTTTTCTACGTTCCCATAACCATGCTAAAAAAACAATTTCGGGCCTACCGCTTCGAAAATCGGGGCTACCCCCACCCGTACTTGCGGGCCGCCGTGCCCACGTATGGACCGAATGGTTAGCGAGAGGGGGAAAAATACTTCTACATACTTCGTGGAGCAGCTAGATGACGGCCTGGATGCATTCGAATTTTCGCTCGCCATCGCCTCCCTCAACCGTGCCAGGTTGATGGTGATCGTCTGAAAGGGGTGCGTGCAAATGTGCAAAATGTGTCTTTGCTAAACTAGCCATTCTAAGCCTTGTTCTTGCCCCCCCCGGTCACCGACCACGGTTCGTTCTCTCACCTGCTTCTCCTTGGCGATGAGCGTGAGTGCGCCGCCGGCCGGAGTCTCGAGGCAGCCCGTCGGGTATACGGTAGACGAGCGCGTGTCGGCCGAGCGAAGCGCGATGAACACACAGGCCGAGCTGAAGGGGGGGCGCACATTTATTTAGTTTTTTTATAGTTATTTATAGTTTGTATCACATTTTATTCGTTATCATAGTTAGCGTACCGGCAAGATAGCGTTGGGTATAAGTTTGAGAAAGCTCAATGTCTCGTTAAAGGGACCCTCCAGGCAATATCTACCATATGCATTTTTTGACATCACTGGATAGCCCTCAATGTCCCGAATCTCATCCTCTCTCCTTTTTAGTTGAAACTTTTCCGTTGCTGAGAAAAAGCTGTGCAAAGATTCCTCTCGCTGTCTGCGTCTCTTCATTCCTCTCTTGTCTCTCACAATCAATCAACCGCTCTTAATTGGTTATC
>LS855433.1:8999-22006 GCA_900490955.1 Micoletzkya japonica | reverse complement strand
TCACTGGATAGCCCTCAATGTCCCGAATCTCATCCTCTCTCCTTTTTAGTTGAAACTTTTCCGTTGCTGAGAAAAAGCTGTGCAAAGATTCCTCTCGCTGTCTGCGTCTCTTCATTCCTCTCTTGTCTCTCACAATCAATCAACCGCTCTTAATTGGTTATCTCTTGGAATGAATGAGATGGGTGGAGGGACCCTTTAACAGTTCATGATTGTCCAACTCTGCATAGTCAATATCGTCCACCACATCGCTACCACTGAATGTGACCCTTGACAATTTCAGTAAGTAATCAATCGATACCTACCGTACGCCCGAATTGACGACCTCAAACGACGCAGTTGTCGTCGACCGGGTCTTCAGAATGACGTCGTCACTCTGCCTGTATACGGGCAACGATCAAAATGGTAAATATGTCCGCACATTTCACGTAATTTAGATGATGTTACGTAGTGTTGTTGATAAAGTGAGTCTGACTGAAAAAAAAATATGAGCACAAACATAGGAGGAGTACCGAGATTGGAAAGCCTAAATAAATAGTAAAGATGTGCATGCAAGTTCTATAATATCCGGCAATAAGTCTTTTTTTAAAGTTTTTGGTCATTAAGAACTTTAGAGAGCAGCTTGCTGCTAAAGACCAGTCGCAGCCTACTCGACACGCACCAGTTCTTAGCCACAATGGCCGGCTGTGGCACCACGTCCACCTGCGCGACGCCCCCCGTACCGTAGACGGGAATCTGAACAATCACGGGAGGTATTATTATATATATATATATCGGAAATATCTATTTGGCTATGCCCTACCGTAGCCTACAGTAACCCCCCAATCCCGAACCGCCTACCTACAGTAACCTACAGTCAGTAACCCACTCCTGAGCCGCGCCTACCGTATACGACTTGTGCTCGCCGCATCCCGACACGAAAACGCGCAGTCGGTCGAAGAAGCGGGAGGGCTGCAAGGGAAGCATCCTCCGGAGGAGGAAGACGTCAACTTATACGGGGCAAAACGAATTCCGTTGGTTAGCTTATTCCAGACAAATTTATCTGCTAAACTGTCCGCCAAAAGATGCAGATGTGGTGGACTGCCGCAGTCTCTACCCATTTTATCATTACTGCCCCTTCGGATTTTATCTTCTATTTTCCCTTCTAGATAGGAACTACTAATCGATCTCATACATGGGCAACCTTCCGGGCCGTATCTTAATAGCAACGCCGGCCGTTGTGCAAAAGCTCGAATTATTCAGCCAGCCAATGAAAAAAAATATCGCTTCTATGAGCCTGCCAGGGTAAAGTTTGTTGGAAAATATATGGGCCTTCCACCAGACGGTCGGCTCGGTGCCCATGTACGATCTATCTCGTTTATCTATTTGTGAGCGCCCCTCCCCCACCTGTTTGGGAATGAAGCGCACGCGAATGGTCGTCTCCTGGTCCGCGGGTATGATCACGCTACACGGGGTAGAGTCAGCCAACTGAAAACATAAAAATAATAAATAAATAAATAAATATAAAAGTAAGCGCACGAGCAGTTCTCCGCAACATATCACAACGTGCTTACACTACTATACAGATCAAAGATCAAACTGCGGAGATCAAAGATCAAAGCGCAGAGATCAAAGATCGACCCATAGAGATCAAAGATCACCTCAAACCCGCCGGCGTCCTTCTGCGCGCCGCGCCCGCTGTTCAGCGTCCACTCGAAGCGCAGGTTGGCGCCCGAGGTGTTCTTGATCTTCAAAAGGTCAAAGATTAGAGATCAAAGATCAAACTACAAAGTACAAAAAAACAACAACCTTGACCGGCGTCTCCATGGTCGTGCCCAGGGCGACGTTCGGGAAGAAGAGCTCCTTGGGCGAGGCCGAGATGAGGCCCTTGTAGGCTGAGGAGGAAGAGGTGGAGGAAGAGGCAGCGATCGATGAATTCGCAGCTGCAAAGGCCCACTTACTGACGAATTAGACAGTAGTCGGCAAGTGAACCGTAATCGCGGTCATCATTTTGCCATAGAAGTGCAAGAATGGACACAGACTTTAGCTATGCGGACAGGTTTGCGCAAAAGATGAATACCCGAAAAAAAAACGAAAAAGAAAATCGAACGACTCACTGGTCGGCCGGTCGTTCCTCTGCGTCCTCATCGTCGTGCTCGAAGCCCTCGACGACGACGACGACGTCATCTCGTGGCGGCCCAATGACGACGACTGCCGCGATTCCCCGGCAACCGTCGTCCGCGTCGACGACGCACACGACAGGTTCGAGGGCGGACGGGAGGAGAGCGACGAGACATCTGTGAGAAGAAGAATGGGGGTGGGGGCATCTGTTTTAGATCGATGTGTACGCGCCCATACATGGGCTACTACTGTTGTCCTAAACATTTCGGCAGGCATCCTTACGTAATTAGGGTAAATCGAAAGCAGCCATCCTTACAAGCTTTTCGGTCCAATAATGCATTGCAGATGCAGGCTACCATGCTACCTATACCACCCATCAATGGTCGACAGATTCCTTCGACTAATCCTACCTCGTCCCATCACGCCCCACTCCTCTCCTCTCAACGTCGACGACATCGTCTGGACCGTCCGAAGGGGCGGTCGGGGCGGCAGTCCGATGTCCCTCGACGCTGACGTCCCCGGCCCGTTGTCCTTGGAGCTCGAAAGGGCTGTCGAGCAGCCGATCGACGACATCTGCGTAGACTGCTCTGAAGGATTCATTCATTGTCATTTTTGACCGCCCTACTCTCTCACCAAACTTTTTTTTGTGTTGAATAGGAGTGCTTGCAGTGTCAGGTTTACTTTTTTTTTTACATACGCAGAAACATAAATATGAGAGCGTTGACAGCAGTCACGAACACCTTCTATCGCCCTCCTTACCGTAACCCGTAAGCGCTACCGTACCCCTCAGCTCGGTCCTCCATCCAGCTCCACTCCGCTCTCCTCCTCCTCCTCCTCCCCTCTGATTCGTTCCCAGCAGATCGCGTAACTCGGCCACCGGGTCTGTTAAGGTTGACGTAGTTGACGACGTCGTCGTCGTCGTCGTGGCTACAGAAGGCACCGTCGACGTGGAGGTCGTGGACCGCCTTCAAACGGTCTCCTTTCGGGATTGCTGCCACCCAGAGTATCTTACTATCGCGGAGAATCCTTCAAGGGCCCACCTGCCCCACTAGCATAAAACAAGAGCTACGAAAGAAAGCTCTTACATCAGCACTATAAAGACCATACATGGGCGTGGTTGTCCAATCGGACGTTAGGAATCCTAACTTAGGATGGGTACCTGCACCCGTGAACGATAGCGCAAAAAGCCTTGTTATTATTGCTGCTTTTGCTTTCCTCTAATTATGCAAGGACGCCTGTAAAAAGGTTCCGGGCAACACACGCCCCACGGCAACACTAATAAGAGTCTCCCACATACTGCACTCTAAACCAGCCTCTACGACGTTCTTCTTCTTCCTCACTCATAGCCCCCCCCCCTCACCCACAAAACCTTCTGCTCCATAGGGTAGATCGATCATGCTTGCAAAAGGAGAAGAGAGGAGAGGAGAGGTGCGAGAGAGCATGAGGGGGGGAAATTGGAGAGACGCAGACACAGTCGCAATCGGGGAGTAATTCGGACTAGTATAGTGTAGTAGTTAGTTAGTGCTCACCCCTTCCGGCTCTCGTTGAACCGGGCCATAAGCCGCTTCTTCTCCATGGCGATCGCCCTCGCCCGCTCCCGTGCTCGTTCTAACTCATCGCGCACCGCGTACACGTCAGTTGGATCGTCCACGGCCTGACAAACGAGCACTAGAGCATACGTGGGCAACCCTTTCTCCGCAATATTTTTACGAAATCGAGCCCGCCAATTGAAATTTTACAGAAAATATAGGCCTACCAAAGTAAAATATTCCGAAGATATTTGGGCCTACCACCCACCCACAATACTTCGGGTCGGGTGGCCACGTATTATTGATTATTGACGGAAACGTTCCGTCAGTAAACGCTCATTCCCACTTTGTCTGCACTCTCTTCATACCCGCTTCGCTCCCTCGTCGGAAGTAGGAATGCGGCAACTGACAGAACATTTTCGTCAACCATATGCATTAGAGCATACGATTCGCCGCGTTGTACAAGAAGTGCTTCAGGACTGTGCATATAAATACATGGAAGAGCCCCCTCGCCTATACAGCTTTGGGTGAAAGGTATTCACATAAAAAAAGACGCGAATCGTACTCTCTCTACCGATCGTGAGCCATCGACCAGAGAAACCAATTGATTCACTAGAGCTTACGCATAGTTCAAGCACTACATTAACTTCTTTTTTTCACACAGTGAAGGCACTTTTGAACCACAGTTGTACTGTAAAACCAAGGCACAAATAAAGTTTTTAAAAAAAAGTTCACTGATTGAGGACACTCTCGTTCATAGGTGGGCACGGTTGAAGGTTCATACGTGGGCACCGACCCGAAGTATGCGTGGTAGGCACAAATTTCTTCGGAATTTTACTTTGGCAGGCCTATGCTTTCTGCACCATTTCAATTGGTAGGCTTGATTTCGTACACTGGTAGGCCCGTTTCTCAAAATATTGCGGGGAAGGGGTTGCCCACGCCTGAAGCTGTTCAAGTTCATCGCCAATCGATTGTGAAACGTAGCCACCGAGAAGACCCGAATGAAATGCGAGAAAGGATAAAAAAGGAGACGTGCTCACACATAAGGCGCGTGCGACGGTCGAGTGGGACAGGGTGATGTCGGGGACGGACACCGACTGTGACTCGTTCTCGTCCACTGCAATAATGGTAGGGTTCGCATTAGTTCGCGTTGTCGACGTGATTATGTTTCAGACTGTATGTAATATGGCAGACCCATCGCTTATATAGATTTGGGTGAAACTTCTTATTCACATCAACAAGACTCGAATCGTATGCTCTACTTCTCATCCTTGCTGACCCCTTTCTCACGGGGCTATGTTTCAGAGACATTTTAGGGGATAGCCCTGGCGCCCACGTACGCGCTGGTGGCTCACCGATCGACAGTCTCGCCATCCCGTCCGCCTCCCGCTCCACGAGCTCGTCCGCGAGGCGACGGCCGACCGCACGCGGACGCGCGGACGCCTCCGCATCTACGGGGACGGGAATTGGTCAGCCGCATTTGAGAGAGGCCCCTCTTAGCCTGGTAGGCACCACGTAAAACGGGCAACAACCATTTCATCAACGGTGGCAAAATGAAGGTTTCCCCCGCAAAACACTTGGTAGGAGGCCTCTCACACGCTCCGCTTGTACAACGTATTTGCTAGTTGTAAGATTATCGAAGCTAACAATGCGCCCCCCCCCCCTCCGCCTTTGCCAGTCAACAGTACCTCGTCCCCTCTGCCGCTGTGCACCCGTCGTCATCGTCGTCGTCGTCGTCACCGTCGATGGCGGGGCCTTCGGAATGTCGGAGACGTCGGCGAACTGCGCGCGCAGAGACCGCCGCAGCTGTAGGGCGGTCGCCGCACGGTCTCAAAGGTATACACTGGCGTGCTCGTCCGATCCGCACCGTACATTATTATTATTATTATTATTATTATTATTATTATTTTTGTTATTTTGAGAAACTGGGGCCTACCATTGCGCAGAATCGTGAATTTTCGAGCCTACCAATTGACAATTCCTGTCAAAATCGGGCCTACCAAAGTAAAAGTCCACGAATATTTAGTCCTACCACCCATACTATGCCCACGTCTGAGCCGCACATGAGCAAGTAGTATCCTAACATGTCTACAGACGCCTTTACGCGTTCTACACTAGGAGTTCTATGTGATTTTGCTCACTTTTGTAAGGCAGCCTGCGCATACAGTAAACGATGTGACCTTGCCCCAGAAGCGGATAGGACAGGGAATCGTCAACGAAACATGTTGCAGCGCAGCGTACAACGCAGCCCATGACTAGCTCCATGAGTTTAGCCAAAGCCTAAGTTCTGCATTACGCATCGATCTACTTGATCATACCCAGCCACCCTCGCTTTGTGCCATGTACGTCTCACTCCTTTTACTCGTATAATAATAATAAAATTATTATTATTATTATCCACTAATTAGACATGTATGCATCGATTCGCCCAACTGCATAATTCCCGTCCCCCGCAAGCCTACCAGTTGGCGTCGAGACGAAATTCTCGTGCAGAATGACGCTGTCGGCGGGCGATGAGGTTAGCGCGTCTTGCCCTGAATTATAACACTAACAAGGAGATGGTCTGAGCTGGCGGAAACGAATCCAAAACGAAACATGGTACCATACGAACGAGCATGAAAAACGAAGTAGTGGTAAGGTTGTTCAGCCGGCTCACAAAGTGCATCATTTACGCGCGATTTTCGCGCAAAGGTCAGAAGTTTGCGCACTATATACGACAGCTCTCGTGAAGCTTGCAGAACATAGATGTAGAACCTCCTACGCTTTTCGTACCGCATAGAGTGATTGAGGGGAGATAATAAAGATTTCTCCCTGTCAAATAAGCAGACCCACCACCAAGCTGCCTCCTAGCCACAGTCCGACCCTCGCCGGGGCTCCGACGGGGCGTCTGCACTGCCGTTGTTGTGGTTACGGTAGGTGGAGGAGGAGGAGGAGGTACGGTAGGGCTGCAAAGGGAAATCGCGATTATCAAAACGAGAAGAGCGGAGCGCTACATTTGCGTCTTTTCAAGTACACCAACGTTTCGTCCATTAACCTTTATAAGGCCAGCTTTTCGTAGGTAGTTTTTTTTTATTATAACAAATGATAATAAAGATAATGGTCCTTTTCAGGTTGCCGTCCGCTAGCGTCCGAATCGCAACCAGCTCTACTCCTCCTATACATGCGGCCGTATTGTATAGGAGAAAAAGCTTTTTTGCATCCAAATCACCCTGCGCAAGTACATATGCATACGGTCACGGGCCCGATGGGGTCGCGTGGCAGGCCGCCTCTCACTTTCCACAATAATTGGTACCGTAAGAACAACGCCCCCCCGCATATGCTACCGTATGCTACCATATACCTCGCCTCCTCCTCGGAAAACGTCACCCGCTTGTCTCTCTGTTGCTTAACGCCGGCAGACTCCGCGCCTTCTGCGGTCGGACCGGCTTGCTGCTGAAGTAACATGGGTATTATTGACGAATACGTTCCGTCAGTAAACTCATTCCTACTTCGTCTGCACTCTCTTCATACCGCTTCGCTCCCTCATCGGAAATAGGTATGAGACAACTGGCGGAACATTTTCCTCAACCATAATATCCATGCTCGTAACGGTTTAAATTATGTAAATGGAGAGTTTTAAAAAGAAAAACGTTTACGAAAACACCGACAAATGTGAGATCGGGCGGCCCGTCAATCATTTTTTGAGCTAAATCCAGGTGCGAGATTTTGACGTCCTCCTTTTTCTTCGAGAGACGTTGAAGCTCACCTCTCCAACCGTAAACGTAGCCGACTGCACCGGCTCCCCGCGGAGCACACGCCCCCCATCGCCCGTCGCCCGTTCCCCGCGTGCCTGCACATCATCAAACATTGAGCTGGTGGGACGAACCGCGACGCGTGCTGAGGACGCGTCGCGGCCGGCCAACTCACCGTCGCCGGCAGGAGGTCGAACGACGTGGCTGGTGACGGCTCCCAGCTGTTTTCCTTCTCGTGGTGCGACAGATCGAACCTGGAAAGCGTCAAATACATTTAAAACTGATGAGAAATGAAGCGCCTGGTGGCCTATTGGCTGTAATTTGCGACCAATAGCCCAAAGGCGAGGGTTCAATCCCCCACCGGACGCTCCAGGCTAGAGCCCGCGAATCGATACCGATGGCCCTACTTTCACCGGTTACGTTTCACCACCAACATTGCCAGAATTATGTACATCTCCTAATACGTAGGGAATGAAACATAACCCTGGAAAAAAGTGCCGAATTGGATTAAACGGTATCGATTCGCGAGCTCTACGCTAGACCCAGAATACGCCTAACAGTCCAAGACCCACCGAGGATCGTCCTTCCGGATTTCCTTCTTCCTTGACTGGTCTTGCTGGCGAAGGTAGTCGGAGAGATTCTCTGAACTTTCCGATAGTCGTTACAATCCCCAAACTCGTCCAAAAACTGTAATTCGCCTAACGCAAAAAAGAGTCCTTGCGCCAGCAGCTAAACTAGACGATGTGCGGTCTACCGCAACCCGCACTACCGTATCCCGTACTACCGTAACCCCTACTACCGTAATCCCCTCCCCACGCTCACCCGAGGGAATGATATCGGCCGAGTCCCAGCCGCCGTATCCCACGTAGCTGCTGCTACCGTCCGATCTACCGTGCGCCAACTCCTCCTGAAATCGCCCCCGTTCACCCAACTTTTGCATGCGATATCGCCTTTTCGCCCGCGCTTCGCCGCCAAGCATAAGCCGTAAAAACCTAATTAGTGGAATAAACGGCGATCCGTCAGTTTCGTCCGTTCCAAAATGAGTGTCTAATTCTCGCACTTTCTCACACTCTTTCGCCTTATATTCGGAATGATAAAGTGACGGATCTTTTTTATTCCACTATACATATCCCAAAAACCGGCACCTCTTATTTTTTCCACACCTTCCATTACGATGCTAAATTAAACATGAAAAGCGGTAGAAACAGTGTAGCCGGTTGGTTGTCCGATCGTACGTTAGGATGGGTGCCTGTGCGCCGTGCAAATCGCAGTACAAAACAATTGTAAGGATGGCTGTGCGTTCAATTTTCCGTCGTAGTTACGTAAGGGAGCCTGCGGGAATGGAAATGACGAAAAGAAATGTGCCTTTATTACGTCGGCGGAGATCCGACGTGCTATTTGATCTATGAGCGCCCCCCCCCATACGTGGGGGCAACCCCCTTCCTCGCAATATTTTGAGCAATGAGGCTACCAGTGTGCGAAATCAAGCCTACCAATTGAAATTTTGTACAAAACATAGGCCTACCAAAGTAAAATTCCCACGAAATTTGGGCCTACCACCCATACATACTTCGGGTCGGTGCCCACGTACGTCCCCCCCACCTCCTCTCCAATCGTTGACAGTCGCCCATCCTGCACGTGGCGTCTCGCGGTGGGCGGCGGCGCGTAATCGTACCCTTAAAGGGACCATCTTGCGCGCCACATACGTAAATAAATAGCTCGTAAAAGTCTCGAAAGAGCTTATTGTTCGTTATCAAAAAACTCCAATGCTCACCAGCTTTCTACTCATAACTACCGGGATAGACAGACCTACACGGCGTGAACGCTGAAACATAGCCGCCTAGAAAAGAGGCGTCGTTCAGGGGAAAAATACAGTCATTGATTGTAATTTACGGAGTAGGACCCCTCCCGCCCGCAGGCCGCCGTTTAATATGAAATTACCCGTAGCGCAGTGCGAAATTACCCCCCCCCCCACCGCTGTACTACATAAGTTCTCGATTTACATGGCTACCCTACCGCATCTGGAAAATGACCCCTACCACGAAAATATTTTCAAGTATGAGTATTCATCGCCTGGCGTCGTTAGAAGGGAGACAACCGCAATCGCACCCGAATTGAAGCTCTCCTCCAGCTCCTCCTCCGCCATCTCTTCATCGGGAGACCGTCTCTGGTAGTCGCCGTCCACACTCGACACGACAGATGTTGGGCCGCCATCCGTGTCTGAATCAGCAAAACATACGTGGGGACGGTTGCCAAAACCTTTTAATCGCTGATTATGAGACCGAGAGCGTGGTGGTGAGGAAAACGAAAGAATGAAGAGAGTCAGGGGGGACGATAAATATTCGCTAGTCGGGTGGCTTTCAAACACTAGCAGGTACCGTCGTGGGGCAGCTGACTCACAACTTTGGCCTTGGGTAGTAATCTAGCAAAACATCTTGCCCATCTATGATTACCAACGCATCCTCGATCTCATCATCTTAATTAGAGCATACGACGACGATTCGCGTTGTCGAAGTGATCATGTTTCAGGCTGTATGTAAAAGTGGCAGACCCATCGCTTATACGGATTTGAGTGAAACTTATTCATTAAAAAGACGCGAATCGTATGCTCTAATCTTAATTGTGGGCATACTCCACGACAAAACTTGACGTACGCGACGCCATATCATCTCTTTTCCATGTAGAGTTAGGATATTGTTACAATTTGCGCCGCACGGTCAATTGGGCACATTTTAAGCCTTGCCCCCCCCCCTAACATATATAATAGAAGAAGTATGCCTCCACTCCCTACCTCCCGGCAGCCGCGCGCGTCCATATTCCGCATCCGCGTCGTCGTCAAACATCTCTCACCTGCACATCATCCAGAATTTGGCGCGAAATTCAAAATTCAAAAACCACAGTATACTTTGAAATATCAAGACGGTCTCTCAACCGCTTCAAACGGCAAAAGAATCAACGACAAATGTCATACACAGGCTTTATTCTCCACGGCAAGGCTTTACAAAAAAAAGGAGTGAATAAAAGATTAAAACGCGATAGTCATAGCATTCACATGGAGATGTTTACACACAGCAAACACAGATTACATTAGTAGATTATTCTTGGAACGAAAGATATCGTAGGCCTTATGGTATATTGCGCTTCGCAAGGACGTCCTAAAACTATGGTTAGAAAATTCCCTAAAAAATATGGCCTTGCCAAGCTTATCCCAAGCAGTAAAAGTTCACGCTATGTGCAGAACGTGAGAGTATTTATGATATGCCAGCTTAGCGCGAGTTCGTTGAATGTCAATAGTGGACAGTTAGCGGTTTTAAATGAAGTGTAATGGGGGCCGCGAAATGGAAACGATAAAAGCCGGCATCCGGCTTCCGGCTCATTCCGCGTTCACGGTCTCTTCGAGTGAGGTCGCCTCTAGGTTGGGCTCGTTGGGCATTCGGTCCTTGGAGAGGAAGAAGGGGTTGTGCTCTCCTGCAAGCGTACAATCTGCTACTCCCACCTTTCGTCTCTCCTTGCCCCCCCCCCCCCCTCTCCTATTAGACTGTTGTGAACTGTGAGCAATACTCAACCCCATATGTGGTCGAGGATCGAGAGAACTACACTCAAGATTCTACGGCAACTCGGACTGAGTGGTTTTTTGAAGAAGATTCGAAGTTTTTAACCTCTCCCATCTATAACAAAGCCCCCTCCCTTGGATCCCCATCCACTGCTAGTCCTGATAAAAGTTGTAAAACTGAAACTGAAAAATATGTGGTCAACCTTCCCAGCAATATTTTCAGAAACGGCCCTACCAAAATACGATACCATAAATTATCAAGCCTACCAATTGAAATTTCTTAGGAAATATGAGGCTACCAAAGTAAAAAATGTCGAAAATAATTGGGCCTACCACCTATACTGGCGGTGGTCGGTGCCCACGTATATACTCCCCCCCCCCTTTCGTCTCTCCTCGCTCCCCCTAATAGACTGTCAACTGTGAGCAATACTCAACCCTCCTGCACACAATATGCGTACATTACAACTTTCTCAATTTGTCAATAGAAAGTCGCGGAGGTATGTGCATGAAATGTATGAGCCGTGAATACATATTCACTGAATAATCCTCAAATCCTTGCCTGGAGGAACGTTCTCCTTGCCCTCTCTGCATACGGACTGAGCCGCGGCAAAGGACCGACTGGGACAGATTGGCTCCTGCAATACTTCTTTCAATCGTTCTCATCCCCCACCCCCCGAAGAACCCACAAAGAAAACCAACTAAAAACTCATTAAAGCCCTGTACTTCGAAAGATAGATATTCCCTCCGAAGTAATAAACCATAGAAAGTAAAACCCCCCGAGGCACTCACATCGCCCTCCGGCGTAATGTCTCCCAGTACCCTCCTCTCCACGGTCATCTTCTCGTCACCCCTGTCCTCCTCCTCCCCTTTTCCCTTCTCCTCTCCCCTCAACTTCAGGGTGCTCTCCTCTCCACTGGCCCTCGACTCCTCCATACTCCCCTCCCCCTCCCTCTTCTCCCCCTCAGCCCGCTTCCTCTCCTCCTCTTCCCTCTTCTCCCTCTCCAGGCGAGTAGGCGAGACGTAGCGAACGATCTGTGCAAAGATATCTATCATTCATGGGCTGTCCCCTAATTTTTGCAGTCCCCTTTACATAGCTACAGGGAATCTAGCAAAAAAAGTAGACCCCCTCTACACTATGATTTTCTGGTGCAGGGATCCATCCTAACGTCGGAAAATCACGCCGCTATAAGATGTGGTTGAGGCAAATGCTCCGTCAGTTGTTGTCTGTTTCCCAGTTCCGACGAGAGAACAACGCGAAATAAAGGGAACTTCAAGTGAAGCGGCAACGGCGTTTACTGGCGGAACTTTTTCGTTAATAATTTTATGCCAATAATGGTGCTGCTGGAAGCAACATTATCCCGCTGAAACTAGGCCATTTTAGATCGGAAGCGTGAAAGGTGAAACGTAGAGGAGGTTCCGTCATTTTTCCGTCTGTTCGCTGGCCTTCCTTGCGCTTACCTTATTATGACCGTAAGCCTTAACCTACTTTATGGCCTTAACTGTACCTTATTAGGAGGGAGGACCTTAAACCTTAACCCTAACCGTACCTTGTGCTGAAATGGCTGTTCGGGCCGGCGGGCGGGTCTCCTCCTAATTCCAGCCATGACCGCCGATCGCGTGAGGTTCAGGCTGGCGGACGTATTGCTGTTCCCGGCCACCACGGCCGCCCCCGCGGCGCCGACGCCCCCTCGGGCAGAGTAGAGGAGACCCGTCTGGAATGCAGATGGAATAGAGTCACGCCTGTGTTGCGGACATTGTATACATTGTGTGTGCAATCTACCCTTTTATCTACGTATCTTCACTCCCTCAATTTATTTGTCAGTCCGTACAATAAATATATTATTATTATTATGCTGTACACTTTCAAAGTCCCCTGGTTGTTCGTTCACACAGAAGCATTCAAAATTACTTTACTCGTCGGATTTACCAACGCTGCTTTGGAAAATCAAGAGAAGACTTGCCGTCTCATGAAGCGAGAAATAAAGAGCTTTGCTTAGAAACCTTGGAGAGCAGGAGAAAGGCTATAGACGCAAAAATGACTAGAAAATTAGTCTATGGTGACGCCAGGATATCGAATAGCAAGCATCATCATTACAT
>LS847546.1:0-12817 GCA_900490955.1 Micoletzkya japonica | reverse complement strand
TAATTACAAGTCTTTTAAGAGTTATTCCTGTTTGAGGTCCTATAATTGTTACTTGAATCTGAAGGGGTTTTACTGTATCCGGTGCTACATTAAAATTTTTTTTTGTTTTACATTTTTTAGTTCCTTGAATTCTTTTATTAGTAGTTTTATTACATTTAATTTTTTTACACGATACTGGTAGTACTTCTATTTTATATTGTCATGGAGATTATGATAAAATTTGTTTTGGCCCTGAGTACTGAGGAAAAGATGCTTATAATATTTTAGTTTGGTTATTATTTTTTGTTTTTTCTTTAATTTCTCCTTTTGTATTAGGTGACCCAGAAATATTTATTGAAGCTGATCCTATAATGAGTCCTGTTCATATTGTTCCTGAATGATATTTTTTATTTGCTTATGCAATTCTACGTGCTATTCCTAATAAAATTTTAGGTGTTGTTGCTTTGTTAATAAGAATTGTTATTTTTTATTTTTTTGCTTTTATTAATAATTATACTTCTACTTTAATTAAATTAAATAAATTTTTTGTTTTTTTATTTATTATTTCTTCAATTATTTTAAGTTGATTAGGACAATGTTTAGTAGAAGATCCTTTCACTGTTTTGAGTGTTATTTTTTCTATTACTTACTTTTTTTTGGCTATATCTTTGTTAATAATTTATAATTTTAGAAAATATTTATTTATTTAAACATTTTTAGTATAAAGTAAATACATTGGATTTAGGTTCCAGAGATTAAAATATGTAATATTCCACAATTTTCATATTTTAAGTTTGTCCAGCTATGCTTATTATATATTTTTTGCTTCTTTGGGTTTAACTAGTTCTTTAGTAATTTTTTTTAAATATGGTTTTTATTTATTTTTTTTATTTACTTTGTTTTCCGTTTTATTTATTTCTTTTGCTTGGGGGAAAGATATTTCTATGGAGGGTTTGAGAGGTTATCATAATTTTTATGTTATAGATGGTTTTAAATTTGGTGTTATTTTATTTATTTTTAGTGAATTTATATTTTTTTTTGGAATTTTTTGAACTTTTTTTGATGCCGCATTAGTACCTGTTCATGATTTAGGTGAAACTTGATCTCCAATAGGTATACATTTAGTTAATCCTTTTGGTGTTCCTTTATTAAATACAATTATTTTATTGAGAAGTGGTGTATCAGTTACTTGAGCACACTATAGTTTGTTGAGAAACAAAAGTTGTACCAATAGTTTAGTTTTGACAGTTATTTTAGCTATCTATTTTACATGTATTCAATTAATGGAGTACAGCGAGGCAAGTTTTTCTATTTCTGATGGTGTTTTTGGTAGAATTTTTTATTTAAGAACAGGTTTTCATGGTATTCATGTCCTATGTGGTGGTTTATTTTTATTTTTTAATTTAATTCGTATAATAAAAAACCATTTTAATTATAACCACCACTTAGGTTTTGAATTTGCTATTCTTTATTGACATTTTGTAGATGTTGTTTGGTTATTTTTATTTGTATTTGTTTATTGATGATCTTATTAATGCTATTTTAGTTTATTAAGAATTCATAACTTGTAATTATGGGGAATTTATTTAGCTTTGTTAGAATATTTAATTTTAAGTTTGTTGTGGTTTTTAAAACCTTCATATTTTTTTTTATTCATATTTTTTTTTAGTTTTTTTATTTTTAATAAAAGAATGTGAATGGGTTTATTTTTTATCACGGACTCTAATAGTTTTATTCTATTAATTTTTATGAGTTTATTTATTTTGGGTATAATTTTTTTTAGTGAAAAAAATAATAATTTAATAATTTTAACTGAAATACTTGTTTTTATTTGTATTATTTTTTTTATTCCAAGAAATTTTTTGATATTATATATGTTTTTTGAACTTTCTATATTTCCTATTTTGGTAATAATTTTAGGGTTTGGTTCTCAAATTGAAAAAATTAATTCTTCTTATTATTTAATTTTTTATGCTGCTTTTTGTTCTTTCCCTTTTTTGTTTATTTATTTTAATAGAAATTTTTATTTAATTTACTGTTATTATAATATTTTTATTAGTTGAGAAATATTTTTTATTTTGTCTTTAAGTTTCATAATAAAATTTCCTATTTATTTTCTTCATTTATGATTACCAAAAGCACATGTAGAAGCACCAACCACAGCTAGTATATTATTGGCTGGTTTACTTTTAAAATTAGGTACTGCAGGTTTTTTTCGTATTTTAAGTAGTATAAATTTTATTCACAACAATATTTGAATTATTATTTCATTTTTAGGTATAATTTTAGGTTCTTTTTGTTGTGTATTCCAAAGAGATTCAAAATCTTTAGCTGCTTATTCTTCTATTACCCATATGAGTTTTCTATTATTGGGTTTAGTTTATATTTCTTTAAGTGGAAAAGTTAGTAGAATTATACTTATATTAGCTCACGGTTATACTTCCACTCTAATATTTTATCTTATTGGTGAGTATTATCACACTTCTAGAAGTCGAATAATTTATTTTATAAATAGGTTTTTTAATTCTAGAATAATTATGGGAATTATATTTTCATTAGTTTTTTTATCAAATAGTGGTGTACCTCCTTCTCTTTCATTTTTGTCAGAATTTATAGTAATCAGTAATAGAATAATTTTAATTAAAGAAATATTTTTTATAATTTTTATTTATTTTATAATTTCATTTTATTATTCTCTTTTTTTAATTACTAATTCTCTCATGGGTAAATATTTTTTAAATATAAATATTTTTAATGTAGGGTTTTCTACACCTCTTATAATTATAATATATAATATTTTTTGAATTACAATGTTTTTTTTAAAAATAAAAGTATAATCTTTTAAATTTTTAAAATTTTTAAATTAACATATATAAAAAATATCAAGGAGGTCTTTCTGTTTGATTAGAAAGTTCTAATCATAAGGATATTGGGACTTTATATTTTATTTTTGGTTTATGATCTGGTATAGTGGGTACTAGTTTATCTTTAATTATCCGTTTAGAATTAGCAAAACCTGGTGTATTTTTAGGAAATGGTCAATTATATAATTCTGTTATTACAGCTCATGCTATTTTAATAATTTTTTTTATAGTTATACCAACTATAATCGGTGGTTTTGGTAATTGAATATTACCTTTAATACTAGGTGCTCCAGATATAAGTTTTCCACGTTTAAATAATTTAAGATTTTGATTATTACCTACTTCTATATTTTTGATTCTAGACTCTAGATTTGTTGATATGGGTTGTGGTACTAGTTGAACTGTTTACCCGCCTTTAAGAACATTAGGTCATCCTGGGAGAAGAGTTGATTTGGCTATTTTTAGTTTACATTGTGCTGGTTTGAGTTCAATTTTAGGTGGTATTAATTTTATGTGTACAACAAAAAATTTACGTAGTAGATCTATTTCTTTAGAACATATAAGTTTATTTGTTTGAACTGTTTTTGTAACAGTTTTTTTACTTGTGTTATCTCTCCCTGTTTTAGCTGGTGCTATTACTATACTTTTAACTGATCGTAATTTAAATACTTCATTTTTTGATCCTAGAACTGGTGGAAATCCTTTAATTTATCAACATTTGTTTTGATTTTTTGGTCACCCAGAAGTTTATATTTTAATTCTACCAGCTTTTGGTATTATTAGACAGTCTACTCTCTATTTAACTGGAAAAAAAGAAGTTTTTGGTTCTTTAGGTATGGTTTATGCTATCTTAAGAATTGGTCTAATTGGTTGTGTAGTTTGAGCTCATCACATGTATACTGTTGGTATAGATTTGGATTCACGTGCTTATTTTACTGCTGCTACTATAGTTATTGCTGTTCCAACTGGTGTTAAGGTTTTTAGTTGATTGGCTACTTTATTTGGTATAAAAATGATTTTTCAACCAACTTTATTGTGAGTTCTAGGTTTTATTTTTTTGTTTACTGTTGGTGGTTTAACAGGGGTTATTTTGTCAAATTCTAGTTTAGATATTATTTTACACGATACTTATTATGTTGTTAGTCATTTTCATTATGTTTTAAGTTTAGGTGCTGTTTTTGGGATTTTTACTGGTGTTAGACTTTGATGGAGTTTTATTACAGGTTATGTTTATGACAAAACGATAATAAGAGTTGTTTTTATTTTAATATTTATTGGTGTAAATTTAACTTTCTTTCCTTTACATTTTGCTGGTTTACATGGTTTTCCACGTAAATATTTAGATTACCCTGATGTTTATTCTATTTGAAATGTTATTTCTTCTTATGGTTCTATCATCAGAACATTTGGTTTATTTTTATTTATTTATGTTATAATGGAATCCTTTTTTAGTTATCGTCTTGTATTAAGAGACTATTATCCTAATAGTAGACCAGAATATAGTTTGAGTAATTATGTTTTTGGCCACAGATATCAATCTGAAATTTATTTTAGAACTAGTAACTTAAAAAATTAAAAAAAGAAATTTTAGTACAAAAAGTATTTTTAATTGCAAATTAAAAGGTAAATAGTTTCTAATAAGATAGGATAAAAAGTCTATTAGGTTCATACCCTGAAGGTGGTTTCTCTTATTAAAAGTTTTAGTATAAAATTAGTATAATTTATTGTCAATAAATAGGTAAAAAACTTTAAAGATTCTTTAGTATAATTTAGTATATTTGACTTCCAATTAAAAGGTTTAAAGGATTAATATATAATTTTTTTCAAGGTTATAATTTAATATTTTCAAGAAGATTATTTTCTAGTTATATAGATTGATTTCATAATTTTAATTGTAGATTACTTTTTGGTGTATTAATTTTTGTTATATTGCTATTTATTTATTTAATTTTTAGAGAATTTTATTTTAAAAGAAAAAAAATTGAATATCAATTTGGTGAATTATTATGTAGAATTTTTCCCACAATTATTTTATTAATACAAATAGTACCATCTTTAAGTTTATTATATTATTATGGGTTAATAAATTTAGATAGAAATTTAACTGTTAAAGTTACAGGTCACCAGTGATACTGAAGTTACGAATTTAGTGATATTCCAGGTTTGGAATTTGATTCTTATATAAAATCTTTGGATATATTAAATTTAGGTGAACCGCGTTTATTAGAAGTAGATAACCGTTGTGTTGTACCTTGTGATACTAATATTCGTTTTTGTATCACTTCTGCTGATGTCATCCATGCTTGAAGATTATCGAGTTTATCAATCAAATTAGATGCTATAAGGGGTATTTTGAGTACTCTATCTTATAGGTTCCCTGTAGTTGGTGTTTTTTATGGACAATGTTCAGAAATTTGTGGTGCAAATCATAGATTTATACCTATTGCTCTAGAAGTTACTTTAATAGAAAATTTTAAAAATTGGTGTTATGGTACATTGGATTAAGCTTTTTAGTTTATAAAAAATTTTTACTTGTGGCGTAAAAGAATTTTGAGCTTTAAATATTTTTTATAAAAATGTTAGTATTGCATACTATAAAAGGAAAATTTTATTTTAATAAAAAATAGAAATAAAAGGTTGAAAAGTATAATATTTTATTGTTTCATAATAAAAATTAATACTTTTAGTGTTGATATGTCGACTTTTATGATATCTGTTTTATAATTTATATTAGAAAATTATATATTTTTTAAATTATTTTTCGGAAAATAAAAATTTGAAGTGTTTATATTTTAAGTTTTATAACTATTTCTTTATTATTTTTCTTTTTTATTTTTTTTGGTGAAATTTCACCAAATTAATTATTTTTTAATTAGTAAAATTAAAAAATAATATAGATTATTTTAATATAATAAAAGAACTTGAATTCTTAATCAAATGTTTTTTAAAGACTTAGGTTTTTTAATAAAACTGGCTTCTGCCCTATGATTTTTAAATGGCAGTCTTAGCGTGAGGACATTAAGGTAGCAAAATAATTTGTGCTTTTAATAAGTTCCAGTATGAATGAAGTTATTGTTTAGTTATATTTTTATTTTTATATTGAATTTAATAATTGTTTAATAAAAAACAATTATATTTAAACAAAGATAAGTCTTCGGAAATTCTATTTTTATTTAATAATTTTTTTAAATAAAAAGTTTTCTAGGGTAGAATTTTATGTAATTTTTTTTACTAATAATAATCTAAAGAATTACTCCGGAGTTAACAGAAAATCATACCTAATCTAGAACTTATAGTAAGGTAAGTTTTACATCGATGTTGTATTTTGATAATCTAAAGAAGGAGAAGATTTAGCATTTAAGACTGTTCTTCTTTTAATTAATCAAACGTGATATTAGTTTAATTCATCGTGAGATAGAATTGTTTATCTTGTTAAATATTAATTATTATTGTATTTAGTACGAAAGGAACATTATAAAAGTTTTAAACTTTAAAAGGTAAATCCCTTTATATTAATTATTATATTTGTTTTTTCTATTACTTTAGTTTTATTGGTAGTTTTTTATTTAATCAATTTTTTTTTAAGAATTAAAGATTTAAATAAAAATAAAATTAGAGCTTTTGAAAGAGGTTTTGTTAGAGTTGGAATAATTCAAAATTCTTTTAGAATTCATTTTTTTATTATAATGTTGATATTTGTAATTTTTGATTTAGAAATTGTTATATTTTTAGGTGTTTTAATTTCTGATTTTAGTTCTTTTTTTATAAGAATTTTTGTTTTGTTATTTATTTTTGCTGGTTTTTATATAGAATGGTGATATGGAAAATTAGTTTGGTTAATCTAAATTTTTATTAATATTTCTATTTTTTTGATCTCTTTTATTTTTATTTTTATAATTTTAATTTTTTGATTTCTTCCATTTATAAAAATTAGTTTTTTTTTGTTGGAATGAGATTTTGTTTCTTTAAAATTTAATTTTTATTTTAATAGAATTCTTTTTTCTTTTATTTTAATGTTGGTAACTTTTAGAGTTTTAATTTTTAGAACTTATTATCTTAACGGGGAACTTAATTTTAATTACTATTATTTTGTTTTATTAATTTTTGTGGGTAGTATGTTTATATTAAACTATAGTAATAGTATTTTTACTATGTTGTTGAGTTGAGATTTATTAGGTATTTCAAGTTTTTTCTTGGTTTTATT
Source organism: Micoletzkya japonica (assembly GCA_900490955.1). Classification (NCBI taxonomy): domain Eukaryota; kingdom Metazoa; phylum Nematoda; class Chromadorea; order Rhabditida; family Diplogasteridae; genus Micoletzkya; species Micoletzkya japonica. The sequence goes on along the minus strand of LS847546.1, from coordinate 5,770 downwards.
TTACAATAATTGGGATAGTTGTAGGGGTGCTATAAACACTGCTTTGACCAATCGTATTGGTGATTACTTTATATTTGTATTTTTTGGTTTCAGGTTTTTTAGTGGTTTTTATTTTTTAAGTTTTAGTTTTTTTAGTTTTTTTTTATCATTAATACTTATTTTTACAGCTTTCACTAAAAGTGCTCAATTTCCTTTTAGCAGATGGTTACCTAAAGCTATAAGTGCTCCTACCCCTGTTAGATCTTTAGTACACAGAAGAACTTTAGTTACTGCTGGTCTTATTTTGCTGATAAATTTTAATTTTCTTGTTTTACACAAGAATTTAACTATAATTTGTTTGTCAATTGGAATTTTTACTATATTTTTTTCTAGAATTACCGCCCTAGTTGAAGAAGATCTTAAAAAAGTTGTTGCTTTAAGAACTTTATCTCAAATGGGTTTTTCTATAGTTACTTTAGGTTTGGGTTTAAGATTTATTTCTTTCATTCATTTGGTTAGACATGCTTTGTTTAAAAGATGTCTTTTTATACAAGTTGGTTATATTATTCATTGTTCTTTTGGTCAACAAGACGGGCGTAATTATAGAAATAATGGTAATTTACCCAATTTTATTCAAATTCAATTAATAGTAACTCTTTTTTGTTTATGTGGTTTAATTTTTTCTAGAGGTGCAGTTAGAAAAGATTTTATTTTAGAAATATTTTTTTATAACACATACATATTATTATTTTGTATAATATTTTTTATTTCTGTCTATTTAACTTTTGGTTATAGTTATCGTCTTTGAAAAAGTTTTTTTTTGAGTTTTAATAAAGTTATAAATCATTATAGAAGAAGTACTTTTATTAATTTTTTAAGAATTTTTTTAGTTATTTTTTCTATCTCTTTTTTATGATGATTAAATATTAATATAATAAATGTACCTTCTATTTTTCTCTATTTAGATTTTTATGTACCCCTTTTTTATACAATTTTTATTTTTTTTATTATTTTTTTGAGTATAAAATATATTTATAAAGAATTGGTTTATAAATTTTTAGTAGATTATTTATCAAAAAATAGAATTTATAAAATTAAAAATGTTAAATATATAGATCTATTTCTCAATAATTTAATTTCTAAGGGTTTTAGTTTATTTAGGTTATTAAGTTCTAATTCTCTTTTTTATTTAAAAAGTTTAAAATATAATTCTTTGATTTTTTTAATAATAGTTGTTTTTTTTATTATTTGGGGTTTTATTTTAATTTAAAATATGTGTTTTGCATACACAAGATTTATGACTCTACAACATTTAGTTTAATAAAAATATAATATTTGGGTTATTAAGATTTCATTGTTGAGAATTTTTAGTTTAATTAGAATATTTCACTTACAATGAAAAGGTTTTAAAATTCTATAATAAAATTTTTTATTTATATTTCTATTTTTTTTTGTATAATAAGTTATATAAATATAGACCCCATAAAGAGAAGTTTTTTTTTGATTTTTTCTCTTTTAAGAATTATACCTTTTATCTCTTTTAGAAATCATATTTGGTTTTCTTATTTTATTTGTTTACTATTCTTAAGTGGTATTTTTGTAATTTTGGTTTATTTTTCTAGATTATCTAAAATTAATTTTGTTAAAAGAAAAATAGTATTTTTTAGTTTTTTTTTAAGTTTATTTTTTGTTTTCCCTTTATTTTTAAACATTTCTGAAAATTTAGGTTTAAATACATTTTATTATAATATTTATATGTTTTTTTTAGTTTTTATCATTTTTATTTTAATTATATTTATAAATTTTAGTAGTTATTTTTTAAACTTCTCTGGTGCTTTACGAAAAATTTAGATTATGTTTTTTTTTATTAGAATATTTATAATATTTTTTAAATGACAACGTTTGATTTTTGTTTTAATTTCTTTGGAATTTTTAATATTAAATTTATTTTCTATTTTATCTTTTGAAATAAGGGGTTTTTCCTTTTTTTATTTTATGTGTTTTTCTGTTGTTTCTAGAATTTTAGGTATAGTAATTATAGTAGGTAATATAAAATTTTATGGTAGGGATCAGTGTATTTTTTACAGATATAAGTTAATTTAAACTATTGATCTTCAAAATCAAAAATTTTATTCTGTAATATTTGAGATAATATTATAAAAAAGTATATTTCTTTTTCGAAGAAAAGGTTTATTTATCTTATAAAATTTAATCATAGTTTAGGATGATTTAAAATAATATTATCTATTTTTGATTTATATTGTAGGCAATAAAATTTTACCTCGGTAATTTATCGTTTGTATAATATTTGTTCCAGAATAATCGGCTAGGCTTATTAAAACTTGTACTTTAATTGATTTTTATTATAAAATTTTTTAACAAACTCAATAATCTAAGGTAGAATTTGGATTTTATTTTTATATTTTTTATAATACCAAATTTTGTTGATTGAATTAGATTAGTACCTAAATAAACAAAATTAAATAAAGCAGGAGTAAAGTTGTATTTAAACTGAAAAGATATTGGCAGGTTATTTAAATTATCTTTGGAGGTTGGGTAATAATTGAGAACCCTCATTAGCTACTTATTTTTTAGATTCATGTATGATCGTTTATTATATTCTTAAGGATTATAAGTAAAATTAATTTTTAAAAAAATAGATATATACCTGGTTTATGAAAAAAGTAAAATCTGACCTACAATAATTTATATTTTGGATATATTTTTTAGCGAAAATATTGAAATTGTAAAAGACAGTAAAAGTTTTTTTATATAACTTTGAAGATTATCTAAAAACGGTACAAATCATCCATCAATTGCCCAAAGGGGAGTAAGTTGTAGTAAAGTAGGTTTAGGGGAACCTTAACCTAGAAATAAAACTAAACATATTTATGTTTTGAAAACATAAATTGAGATTTTCTCTTAGTTTTTAAGAATTAGTTTAAATAAAGAATTATTGACTGTTAATCAAGAGGTATTATTCTTAAAAAGAATTAGTTTAATTTTAAAACGTTAGATTGTAAATCTAAAAATGTTTATTCTTTGATAATTTTATCAATTTTGATAGTTTTATTAATAATAATTTTTATTGTACAGGGTATCGCTTTTATTACTTTATACGAACGTCACCTTTTAGGTAGTAGACAAAATCGTTTAGGTCCTAATAAAGTAAGTTTTATGGGTTTAGTTCAAGCTTTCATAGATGGTATTAAATTACTAAAAAAGGAACAAATAACACCTTTAAATTCTTCAGAAATTTCATTTTTATTAGTTCCTGGTATTTCTTTTATTGTGATATATTTAGAGTGATTTACTTTACCTTATATTTTTTTCTTCTTGAATTTTGAATATTCTATTTTGTTTTTTTTGTGTTTAATTGGTTTTGCTGTTTATACAACATTAATTAGTGGTATTGTAAGAAAATCAAAATACGGTATAATTGGTGCTATTCGTGCAAGAAGACAAAGTATTTCTTATGAAATTGCTTTTTCTTTATATGTTTTATGTGTTTTAGTTCACAATAGTATATTTAGATTTTATATAAATTTTAATTTGAGTATAATTATTATTTATATTCCTTTTTTAATTATAATTATCGCTGAATTAAATCGTGCTCCTTTTGATTTTTCAGAGGGTGAAAGAGAATTAGTCAGGGGTTATAATGTTGAATTTGCTAGAGTTGCTTTTGTATTATTGTTTTTAAGAGAATACGGTAGTTTAATTTTTTTTAGTGTTTTAAGTTCTGTAATATTTTTTAATTTTTCAATTTTTATGTCTTTTTTAATATTTAGTATTTTAATTTTTATCCGAAGATCTTATCCTCGTTATCGTTACGATATGATAATAGGTTTATTTTGATTTAAATTGTTACCAATTTCTCTTATTATATTGATATTTTATGTTTTGTTGTTTTTTTAATTTTATATTAATAACGTTTATTTTTTAGATATTTTTATATTTGTTTTTGTTTTACAATATTTATTTTATTTTAAAGAGGGAATGTTAAATACTCTTGTAAAAAATTTTTTAAGATCTTTAGTTGGTGTTTTTAGATATACAGTTAATTTACCATTAAGTTCAGTTATTTCTGTCGCTACTTTTATTGTTTTATTAACTTGTTGTTTTGGTGGTTATTTCACTTATTCTTTCTGTCCTTGTGGGATAGTTGAGTTTACTTTTGTTTATGCTGCTGTTGCTTGAATAAGAACCTTGTTGACTTTCATTTCAAGAGAGAAATTTTCTGTTTATATAAGAAAAGATGGTGATAGTTTTTTGAAAACTTTTAGTATACTTTTAGTTGAAATTGTTAGAGAATTTTCTCGTCCTTTAGCTTTAACTGTACGGTTAACGGTTAATATTATGGTCGGTCATTTGATTGGTATAATACTTTATCAAGGTTTGGAAATAAGAATTGGTGACAAATATATTTGAGTATCAATTTTTGCTATTATAATAGAATGTTTTGTTTTTTTTATCCAAAGTTATATTTTTTCACGTTTAATTTATTTATATCTTAATGAATAATGAAATGTTAACTTAAATTATAAAGTGCCAAACTTTTAATTTGGAAATGTTCTTCACATTTCATTTAATATTGATATAGCATAAGAAGTGCATTTGTTTTAAGCGCAAAAGATATAAGTCAATAAACAAGTTTTAAGTAAGTCTTCTAAATTTGCTCTAGGTAGAACCTGCTTGTTTGTAATTATTTTTTTTTCTTTTTTTGTTTTTTTTATTAGGTTTTTGTCATTAGTTAGGAATAACATTATTATCTGATGAAGAATTTTTTTATTAATAACTTTAGTTTTTGTTTTTTTAAACAAAAGTTTAAAAAGATATTCTAGTTTAATTAATTATTTTATTATTCAAGAGAGTTTAGGTTTAATTTTTCTAACTATTAATATATCTGTTTTACAATTTATTATTATTATAATAAAAATTGGTGTTGCTCCTTTGCATTTTTGAATTTTTAGAGTTATTAATAATGTTGCTGGTCATAATTTAATATGATTTTTAACTTTTCAAAAATTACCATTTTTATTAATCATATCACAGATATTCTGGTTGAAATCTTTTATTTTATTATTTGTTGGTTTATTTATTTGTTATATCCAAATATTTTTTATAAAGAATTATAAAAATATACTTGTAATATCTTCTACAGAATCTTTTAATTGAATTTTGATAGGAATGTTTATATCTTTATTCAATGTTATTTATTTATTTTTATACTATTTCTTTTCTATAATTTTAATTATTAATAAGTTCAGTAAAATAAATATTAATTTTATTAACTGGGAAAGATTATTAATCTTTTTAAATATACCTTTTACTGTTACTTTTTTTGTTAAAATTTTTTCTTTAAGAGAAATTTTTAAAAATAATAATTTATATATAATTTTTTTACTTTTTTTTATATTTTTATCAATATTAACTTTTAGTTATTGATTGATTAACAATAGAATAAAGATTAAAGAAGATTTTTCGAACAACAATAAATATTTTTATTTTTTGGTTTACCCACTAATAATTATTAGGATTATTTACTTTTCTAGTAAAATTGTATTATATTATCTTGATAAGGTAAAGTTCCTTTGGGAGAAGTAAGATGTTAAATAGATTTTACTATATTTAGCTACGGACTAAAATGATTTTACATCTTTGTAATTTATTTTAGAAAGAATATTTGTTTTTGGTACAAAAGGGTTTAATTACAAAAAATATTACCTCAGTACAACATATTATATAGTAAATATAACATAAAATATATTAATATACATATATGTATATA
>LS847489.1:371723-384866 GCA_900490955.1 Micoletzkya japonica | reverse complement strand
TGCATCTCAGTCTTTCAGTTCACCTATCAACTGAATACTGCATCTCAGTGTTTCAGTTGACCCAGCAACTGAATACTGCATCTCAGTCGTTCAGTTGATCTATCAACTGAATACTGCATCTCAGTCTTTCAATTCAGCCAAAAACTGAATACTGCATCTCAGTCCTTCATTTGACCCATCAACTAATGGTTCTATTACGTAGTGTAGAGGTAGATCAGTATACGAATGCTTCGTGCTGGTCACGTGAACACCCAACTCAATCACGTGAATTTCCGTGTTTGTGGAAGAGTGAGTAAGGTAAAGGAGGTTTACGGTAGAAAGAGAAGGGAGGGTTACGGTAGTAAGAGAAGGGAGGGTTACGGTAGTAAGTTTTTCCAATTTTTCAGTTCACCTATCAACTGAATACTGCATCTCAGTCTTTCAGTTCACCGATCAACTGAACACTCCTTCTCAGTCTTTCAATTGAACCAGCAATTGAATTCTGCACCTCAGTCGTTCAATTCAGCCAAAAAACTGAATACTGCATATCAGTCTTTCTGTTGACCCAGCAACTGAATACTGCATCTCAGACGTTCAATTCAGCCAAAAAAACTGAATGCTGCATCTCAGTCTTTCAGTTGACCGATCAAATGAATACTGCATCTCAGTCTTACATTTGACCCAGCAATTGAATACTGCATCTCAGTCTTTCAGTTGACCCAGCAACTGAATACTGCATCTCACTCGTTCAATTCAGACAAAAGACTGAATTCTGCATCTCAGTCGTTCAATTCACCTATCAGCAGAATACTGCATCTCAGTCTTTCAGTTCAACCAAAAACTGAATACTGCATCTCCGTCTTTCAGTTCGCCAAAGAATTGAATACAGCATCTCAGTCTTTCGATTCACCCATCAACTGAATGCTGCATCTCAGTTTTTCAATTCAGGCATCAACTGAATACTGCATTTCAGTCTTTCAGTTGACCTATCAGCAGAATACAGCATCTCAGTCTTTCAGTTGACTCATAAACTAAATACTGCATCTCAGTCGTTCAATTCAACCAAAAACTGAATACTGCATCTCAGTCTTTCGATTCACCCATCAACTGAATGCTGCATCTCAGTTTTTCAATTCAGGCATCAACTGAATACTGCATTTCAGTCTTTCAGTTGACCTATCAACTGAATACTGCATCTCAGTTTTTCAGTTCAGCCAAAACTGAATGCTGCATCTCAGTTTTTCAATTCGGGCATCAACTGAATACTGCATCTCAGTCTTTCGATTTACCCATCAACTGAACTGAATGCTGCTTCTAAATCTTTCAGTTCAGCCAAAAACTGAATACAACTCACTCATCGATCATGTGAATTCCCGTCGATGAGACCATCGTGTAGAGGAAAATCGATAGATAACGCTCTTGATCACGTGTGCGTATAGCGACGACGCTATTCTGCCAGAAAGAGTACGATCGACAATCAGTAAGAACCTACGTGACGCTATCCTGTTGCTACGAGAACTCAGTCAGTTATTGCGAGGGCAGCCCGCGAGTACACAGTATGGCAGACGCGCACTGGACGAATGAGAGGGGAGGCGAGAGAGCGAGCGAGGGAGAGAGAGCGCAGGTAGGTAAGCGTGCGGCGGGCGAGAGAGTATGGGAAAGCGAGAGAGAGCGTGCTAGGTCACGCGCGCTAGCCTGGGTGTGGGACGCGTTGCGTGCCGCTCCGAGGTCGCCCCGATAATCCGCAGACCTGACGCGAGGATTGCGGGCCAAGTGGAGATAAATTGAATACTGCATCTCAGTCTTTCAATTGACCCTACAACTGATGGCTCTATTACATAGTGTAGAGGTAGATCAGCATACGAATGCTTCGTACTGATCACGTGAGCGACACACAACTCAATCACGTGAATTTCCATGTTTAGGGGAGAGTGAGTAAGGTAAAGGAGGATTGCGGTATTAAGAGAAGGGAGGTCGCGATAGGAAGAGAAGGGAGGGTTACGGTAGTAATAGAAGGGAGGGTTACGGTAGTAAGAGAAGGGAGGATTACGGTAGTAAGAGAAGGGAGGGTTACGGTAGTAATAGAAGGGAGGGTTACGGTAGCAAGAGAACGAAGGATTTATCCATCAACTGAGTACAGCATTTCAGTAATTCAAATTCATCCATCAACTGAATACTGCATCTCAGTTTTTCAGATAAGGTAAAACTGAACACTGCATCTCAGTCTTTCAATTGATCCATCAACTTATGGATCTATCAACTGAATACTGCAGCTCAGTCTTACATTTGACCCAGCAATTGAACACTGCATCTCAGTCTTTCAGTTCACCTATCAACTGAATGCTGCATCTCAGTCTTTCAATTGACCCACCAACTGAATGCTGCATCTCTTTTTGAATTTGAACTGAAAATGGATTTTGAAATGTCAAACAGGCTTTTCATGTTTACAACCTCGAAAAAGTTGAAAAACGAATCCAGCGGCTGCACCCGTTTTGAGGAGATCTTTCGAATAAAAAAATATTTATGAAATTTCGTTAAGAATGAAAAAAGTTATGATGTTTCACCAAAAACCCTTAGCACTTTCTATAGTATAGAGGATGAACCCGTCAAAAATGGCTTGTTCGACTTGCCTTGAAGGGGTCATGTACTCCCCGAGTCCAATGGGGCGAAGTGGTCCAAAAACCTTTGCACCCCAGTTGAAGAACCCTGAAATGCATCGTATTGCACAAAACCGGGAATCATTAACGGTAATACTTGAAACACAAAAAAAACCAATTAAGCTCGACAGAAAAGAAATAGAGCCGGGAGTTGAGAATTTCAGGTCATATCCGGTAAGTAGTAGCTTAAAGTGACTTTTATCAAAACACAGATAAAGGTACACGGACTTTCGCGGACGCCTGCGGCTATCGTCATTGATCCGAAAAATATTGACATAATTTCCTTGTACTAACCATGATCAAGAACGCGTTCGTATTTAACAGTTTTCTACGCTCTCGCATTTCATACGATGAGCTTCGTCGTCCAAATCGCTCTCCCTTGTAAGTCTTTTTGAGATACGTTATCAGATCAGTAATGGCTCTAGCTCTAGCTAGATTAAAGGGTCCCTCAACACAGCCGGATGACCCTACCGGTCGTCCTACCCTCGCTTGGAATGGACTTTTGACTTGGCAATTTGCCAAATTTCAAATTTAGGTCAAATATAAGCTAAAAATGCTACAGTATCCAGCAAAATTTTGTTTTCCGTTCAAGACAATAATCGGATACGTCCTTTTGTTTTCATCTGGCTGTGCTCCACCCATCTCATTCATTCCTGGAGAGAACCAATTAAGAGCGGTTGATTGATTGAGAGAGACAAGAGAGTAATGAAGAGACGCAGACAGAGAGAGAAATCTTTGCACAGCGTTTTCTCAACAACGGCGAAGTTTCAACTAAAAAGGAAAGAGGATGAGATTCAGGACATTAAGGGCTATCCAATGATGTCAAAAAATTTAAATGGTAGATATTGCCTGGAGGGGCCCTGTAATCTACTTTTAAACATTTGCCTGGGAAAATGTTGTTGTGTACCACGCGGTTTGAGTAAGGTTTTATTTCAGGATGCACTTGTGCGCACACAGCAACGTTTCAGAGAGGGACATGTGCTCGTACTTTGGTAATGGTGAGTACTGATTTGAAGGTATACGGTACGACAGTGTTAGTGTGAAACGAACACATAATCCTGCCTGGCAACTTTGAGTGATTTTTTTTTCAAAAAATATTCCTGCTGGTACTGGAATTCCCAATCCACCTCCCATCGTGCTACTCTCGTTGTACACTTATTGTTGGTTGTTGCTGCTTTCCGTGATCTCTATCTCTCTTTTCTGTCTCTCTGACATCTTTCTCGAACTATTCCGTTTCGTCATTGTCAGTGCATATATTGACAAACGTTCCTTAACTATACACCAGTTCTCAACAACAGTCTGTACTCTTCTGTGCAAACATGATATGTGTAATGGGGGGGGGGGGGGTGATTCATAGCTTCTGCCGCTTCATAGCGGAGGCGGCGATGGAATGAAGGTCGTTTAGTCTGCGCATTTCATTTCTTATTGTCAGCCATCAATCGTAACATACTCTTCTTAAGAATTCTTTCTTAAGAAGAAAAAAAGAAGAATTCTTCTCTTTCGTTCAACTGCAATATATTAATGCTACAGCTCTTTGCCAATCTGCCCTTTCTTATCTGTCTAAACTTATTGTCTCCTGTTCACCCTTATCTACCATCAATGTCAAGATGTCCTCAAATATGTCAAAATGTGTCTCATACCTCCTTACTCTCCCCAACTTTCCTTCTTCTTCTTACTGCCACCTCTGCCCATCGCCTTCCCTCGCCTTTCTCTCACTCTAATAAAGCGTGTGAATACCCCTTTCCCCTTGTATTCAGTCCCTCTTCCCTTTCCATTCCCCTTTCTCCCCCCTTGTCTTCGATAGATCACAGTGATTCTCTCCTCCTCCTTCTCTTGTCCCTCTTCAGATCCCTTCACTACATGTCCAATCCACAGACTGTTCTCATCACTGGCGCCACAGGAGGAATCGGTTAGTTTCTTTTCCATATTTGGCTTTTAATACTTTCCTACCAAAGCCAGCGATTTGAAGTCAGTGCCGTTCAAAGCTTTTATATCCATGGGTTTTCTTTATGCATGGTATGTATTCAGCGACTTTTGTACAGGAAAAGAAGTAGCCCGTCTCTTCGTGAAAGAGGGTCACAATGTGTATGTGGGGGGTCGGAATATCGGGAGACTCACTGCTGTATTAGAGGAGTTGAGGGTGGAGAAGAGGGACGAATCACAGAAGGTAAGCCTATATTTTAGGAATACTTTGAACCGAATCGAATACATGCCTAGAGGAGTAATTAATTATTCTGTATAGATCCTTCTGAAAAGATACTGTAATCATTCAGATCGAACCCTTCTGTTGTGATCTCGTAGACTTTGGCGCTGTGAGGGAAGCCACAAAGGATATTCTAGAAAGGTGGATAATTCACAATATTCTATAATACCTTTGGAAAGCGAAAATGCCTAGGACAGGGACACGCCTTTCTTGAGTTCCCAAAACCCTAAGTGTCGGATCGAAGTTAGCTTTAGTGTCTATCGTGATGCCCTTCCTTTCCTATTCCTAATATTTTATTCGTGGTGCGCGGCACACCGATCTACCGTATTAGTAAATGTCGGAATGACTTTTCGCTTTCCAAAGGTTTTGCATTGCGGCAGAACACTGAATTACTTACGGTGATTGTCATATTTATATATCACACTACGTTGTAATGATTGGCATGAAACATCCCAGTTGGTACATAGTTATGTGCTGTTATCGAAAGCTCAATTATGTATCCAGCCTCCCGGATACCGTAATCCTCAACGCAGCTACAATGTTCCCAAAGCCGAATACAAATCCCCTTCTACCTGAGAAAGACACTGAAGAGACTATGAAGGTTTGCATAGCTTTTTATCAGATTGAAATGCACCTTCAAGATATATGTGAGTGGTATTGTCCAGCGAATTTTGTAGCCATTGTTTGACAGGAAGTGTACCGAGGTATGGAGTATATTACAGGCGAATGTGCTTGGGCATTACCTTCTCCTTAGTATTCTCTTCTGCCACCGAGCATCTCGCAACTCGTCCCATCACTTTCACATTGTCGGGCTCACGTCGATATTGGCCAGGTGAGTGTAGTATTCCCGGTTGCGTAATGGGATAGATGGTCAGCACCCTCTCTCCACTGCAGACACTGTTTCTACCGTCCCCGTCGAATTCCCTCTTCTGCAATAGAAGCTGGTTCCGCATTCTCGAGTAATTCATTATTCACCGATGGATGGAAATCCTACATCAACAGCAAAGCAGCTATGATAATGCTCATTCAGGTTCTTTTTTTAAATTATAGATTTGATGTTTTTTTATTATAGATTTGATCATTTTAAATCTGAAGCTTTGCCAAGATACTTTTTTTTATTTCAGCATCTGAGAACGAGGGAGAACGTAACTGCGGTTGTTATACATCCCGGAATAGCCAGAACGAGGGTAATCATTTGATGAATACGGGCGGAAACGGGCGGGATACGGTAGTTAATGGAAGAAGGGTACGGTAGTTAATGGAAGAAGGATACGGTAGTTAATGGAAGAAGGATACGGTAGTTAATGGAAGAAGGATACGGTAGTTAATGGAAGAAGGATACGGTAGTTAATGGAAGAAGGGTACGGTAGTTAATGGAAGAAGGATACGGTAGTTAATGGAAGAAGGATACGGTAGTTAATGGAAGAAGGATACGGTAGTTAATGGAAGAAGGATACGGTAGTTAATGGAAGAAGGATACGGTAGTTTTAAGATGACAGACAGCATTCCCACGTTTCAAGTATTTTTCATCCGGATTTTCTTGATACTTAAACCCATAAACTTCGACAATGAGGTAAGATGTTGAATTATAATCAATGTTTTACTGGTTAACCCCTCTGGCCATGTGGACATGGTCACTACAGGAAGGGTGTGCTGCAAGGGTATTTGATGCTGCCATTCGAAGGGAAAGTCTACAGGAGGACGAATGGATCGAGGGTGAAAAGGGTACGGTAGGGGTACTGTAGATCAGTTGGCGATAGGATACGGGAGATATTGTAGTCTAGTTGAACATTCTCTTTTTAATAATATCTAAAGGTGGAATTGAGGTGTGCAACCGCTTCCGGTAACATTCACTGAAGAACATCGAAAAGCCTTCATTGATTTTGCTGATGAGAAGACCGAGGCATATATAGGAATGGAAAGGGAAGAAGTGCAAGAAGAGGATAATACTGCGGATGGCGAAAGTAACGAATAGATCACTGCCATAGGCAAGCTCATAGGCAAGCATCCTGATTTATCCCTTTCGCATTGATTAACACTTTTATTTTGTTCGCATTTTATCTGCCCATCTCACTTACTTACTCGCTTATATATACCGGCCATGATTTACTCTACTAATGCATTGTCTTATCCGTACCTCATGAAACGATGCAGTATTCAGCTATGAGCTGATGTCTTGTAGATAAACATTCTGATATCTTTTCAAGCAAGCGAAAATTACATTTATTATCACACAAAGATATAATGCAGACGTTCGTCAGTTTTTCATGATATTTCGATTGGATGAATCGAGGGCGAATACAGGACAGTTGAAGCTTGAGAGGGGACGGCCTTGTCGGGAGGAATTCTGCAAGGCGTTTTATTGTACGGTAGAAGGAAAACTGCGAGCTGCTTATTTTGTTCAGTCTTTTCCTGTCTTTGTTTCCTGATTACGTTGCAGATTTCCGTGATTTATACTTCTCGTGTCGTATTCAGTGGAATTCCACTGACCTCGCTCAATCTCGATCGTTCTTCGTCTTTTCTAGTAATCCAGGGAAGTAGTTTTCTGTATTCCTGTAGGAATAGGAAGACGACATCGGCGAGTATCCTCACTATCCACAGGATAACACCCCCTCCCGACACTGCTTCCACTCGAACTGTCACTGACAGGTACTGAAAGAGAATCAGCTGTTTGACATATGCCTAATGATGTAGACCGCTAAGCAGAAAAGGAATAGATGGATAAGGAAGACACTAGGAGACGGTATGGGGAGACAGTCCCTTTCCCACGATGTATTCATTACCCGAGGGATACGGAGACAAGATTACGTGTGTTTAGAAGAATCAGGGGAAAGGGAATGTCGACAGGGAATTTCCTTGGACGCATCTTTCCCTCTGAGGAAAGGAGTTATTCTAGTCTTCCTCTTTCGAAGGAAGTGTTTGTACTCTAATGACCGCGATGAAAGGGATGAGGAAGAAGAACGGAAGAGTTTGTTTGTGACTTGAGAGGGAAAGGGGAGAGGGAGGGAGAGGTAAGAAGGGAGAGTGGAAGGTTACACGGAAGAAGATCAACTCACATCGACAATGCGACAGTCGGAGTAGTGGGTGAGCTTGTCGGACAACCACACATTGTACAGGATTATCGAAATCTGAAATGAAAGGGCATTCTTATGGGGGAGGGATAAGTGATATCCTTCGTGTTAGCCCTTAAGGGGTAGCAAAGGGACAAGACTAACTCCAATGATCAGGAATACGGTAACGACAGCAGATAGGACGATGTGGCTTCCGAAACGAAGGAATCGATTGAATGTCGCATTCGATGGTGCAGATTCTCCGTGGAATCTCAAGTTTATCATCTTTGGTATTCATTCAGTTTGGGACTGGCTAACCTTTCTGAAGCGATGGATTTGAGATTGATGAGAACGAAGGAATAGGAAAGGAGAAGAAGGAAGAGAAGAAATAGAAGGAGACAGAGACAAACGACGAGCAGGGGCTTCTGACACGAAGAGTACGAACACACTGAAAGAGTACGGTAGGTAGGCTTGAAGAATCTATGGGTACTAGAGCCCGCGAATCGATACCGATAGCCGATTTTCACCGGCTACGTTTCACCACCAACATTGTCAGAACTGCAGAATTACATGTCCTAATACGTATGGAGTGAAACATAACCTTGGAAAAAGTGTCTAATTGGATTAACTGGTATCGACTCGCGAGCTCTAATGGGTACTATTCATGTTGAGCACAACGTTGAGGTTGAAGATGGTTACCTGTTTGACGTAGTTCGGGAGAGAGGATTACGGTAGTTAGAGGAGCAAAGGCAGCTGCATAGAGAATTGAGAAGATCCAGACGAGTAAAACGGAGATAATCAGTTTGCGATAGGTGAAGAAGGAGGTGAAACTATGGGGACGGGCTAGACTCAGCTGAATAAGAGAAATAGTTTATGAGAACATATACGGAAATGCATCTGTTATCATTATTACCATTGCACCTTCAACGCTCACCTTCCGAAGCAATATAATCAAGAGGTGGGACAGTGATAATTGCACGAATCCGAATGTTGAGAGGTATATGAAGAGAGCAAGAAGAGTGAAAGAGGCAGAGGATTGAGATGAGAGAAGGGAAGAGATGAAGATGACGACACTTGTGAAGATATCACACATACAACGAGATATGACTACTCTGAAGAGTAAAGGGTGCCTGGGTACAGGGATAAGTGGGTTGATTACTAGGTGGATGTAAGGATCGGATGGAGGACTCACGTGTGTTTCCTGTTGGGAAGACGATGAGAGTTGATGGCGTGAATAGACAGAAGAGTTGAGAGGAGACAGAGGGTGAAGGAGATTATGGACAGAATACGACACAGAAGCAACAGAACTGAGGAAGTCTGCAAGTAGTGAATTACATTAGATAATATGTTATGGAAATAGTAAGAGATGAACTATTCGAAGAAAACAAGTATTTGTCATGAGATCTCTAACCTTCTCCATCCAAACATAGCTATCGAGGGCGCGGTCATATTCATCTCTGTCCAAATGGCCAATACAACGAGATATGACAGAAGGGTCGATGGGGAGGGAAGAGGAAGACATGTATGGAGTAAGGGAAGGGAACACCTCAAACACCGCACAACCCCCCCCCCCCCCCTCCTTTCCCTCCCCCTCTGGTCAGCCAAAGACAAACAGTGCACGCTCCTTTAATTTCACACGTGTACATTTGGATGAACGTTGGATATAATTATTAATATGTGAAAGAGTAGATCTCAGAATGGCAAAAACTACGTAGGAAATAAAAGCAAATTTATTTTAAATTCACGGTTACGGTAAAAGACGGTGTGGGAGAGCAAGTATAAGATTGTAAAGGTGGGTGAACACCGGAACAGTTTATTTCACGGCAACCGATCAACTGCGCTCGCCCTAAATAGCTGCCAAATGTCAATAATGCGGAATTATGCTAATTAGTTACTGTAGAGGATTTTCATAGTCATCGTTGCAAGACTCGCTATGAAAACCCGGCGGTAATTCAAAAAACGGAAGAGTGGGATAGGGTAATCCTGGAAAACTCGATAATTCTATCGTATTTTTCTAATTTTTCACTAATTTGCGCGGCAAAAAGGCCATTCAAAAGTCGCGTTTGAATTTCAGTCCGCGATAGATAACGTTACAAGCGTTTTTCATTTTTTTGGGGCGAGCGCAGTTGATCGGTTGCCGTGTTATTTATTTTCTCTTTTTCTCTAGTTTGATTTTTTCCTTTTAATTGGTGTGTTTGTTTTGTTCTGGCTGTCTAATTTTCATCTTTTAAGATAACTACAGCTACATAACTATGACTGGTACGCAATTTTGCTCATTTCCGAGGAATTATGTTAAAGATAAGCCCCTCCCCTCAATATTTACCATATGGATTTTTACATCGTTCGATAGCTCTCGGTGTCCTGAGCCTTACAGTTCCTCCTTTTTACCTTTCTACTTTTCTCTCGTTGTCTGCGTCATTTCATTCCACTGTTGTCTCTCCACGGAAGCCAGAGATATTAAGAAAAGCCAAATGTCGTGCCAGAAAAGCCGTATGCTAACTTTCCGTGCGGGAGCCACCTCTCGTCAACTTAAACTTTTGCGAAATTTTTGGGCCCTGAACACAAATTTCACTGGAGGTCTATAGGTTCTAGGTGCTTGTTCATGCTCTTTTGCGAGATTTACACTCTTACAGGTCTGAAAAGATGCTACCGTGAAGCAGAAGCCATGACATTCGTTATTCGCTGTAAATCTCGCACTTTTCAATTTGGGTTGCATTCGAAACTTCTTTCACTTCTCCGCAGCTTTTCGCAATTTCGCCTCACTTTTGCTGTTGTTTTCTTTTATTCTCTCTTGTTTTCTTATGATTCAGCCTTGAAAAACAGAACAATAGCATAAAATTTTAATTAGCATAATTTCTTCCCGCGCAAACGCTTTCAAAAGCTGACGCGACGCGTACGCAAGCGCGTCCCGACGACCGTAGCACCTTATCGGTCGAATGGCTGCGGTGTCTCACAATCAATTAACCTGTGGCGACTTTCGTCACCGACGAGCTTTCCCTTCCCTTCATTCCCCCTTAATGCCAGGAGTGACCTCTGATCGCTCTTGCATCATGTTTACGCCCCCCTCCCTTTTCCACGATCGATCTGTTATCGATCGCAGCCAGCCAATCAGCGCGCGCCCTCAGCGAGCTCTGGCTCCGCCCCCTTCCCGGGGGTATATAAGGGCGCCCCGCTGCTCATTCCTCACTCTTCGGTCATGCCCAACCGGTGGTCTATACTCTCTCCCCTGCTCTCCCTCATCTTCTCTACCCTCCCCGTGCCCGTCCTCGCCATCATCCCCGCCTACCGTACCCCCCTCTTCCTCATTCATTCATCCACCCGAAAGCGTGTTTCCCCTGATATTCTTTCCTTCCCTCATCTTCATACGTCTGGTGGCAAGGCGTTCCTCTAAAGACTCCCCCGTCCCCAATTTCCCCTCATCCGTTCTTTTGTGTGATAAACTCTCTGTTTATCCCTCTTTTCCCCACACCTCATACCGTGCAATGGAATTTGGCTCACCAAATTCGCTACATGGTGCATTAATGCGGCGTCCGTCCCAACGCAGTGATTCAACCCAGGCCTCATCTCATCTCAAGTCCCGCGTGGCAGCAATTCAAGCATTCTCATTTCATCATCTGATGAAATCGTCCCTCCTCCCTACCCTCTTAACCTACTTCATTCTCTTCATTTCTCATTCATTTCATCATGACGATCTCCAAGGAATTTCGTTCGAGGATTACTCGTCGTTTCAACTCCGTGCAGAACGACGTGAGTGAAGTGCTGCGACTGACTACCGTACTCCGCTCATGCTCATCGAAAGAAGAACATCGAGCAGCCGAATCAGTTGTGCTCATTCAGCGATCATGGAAATCTTCACGGAATGGAGAGAAGCAATCGACGAATTGAAAGAAGAGGCACGAGAAGGGGAAGAAGAAGCACTCGAGCAGTACTGCAAGGACGTCCTCAACGTCGAAGATGACGACGACTTGGAGGACAAGTGGTCTACGACCATTCACCTTGCGGAACTCGCCGTCGAGTCTTCCCTCACCTCCATAAACAACGACAACAGGTTCATTTCCCCCATCCCTGTCCCCTCCACTCCTCCCCTCACCACTCCTCCCTCAAATTCCCCACCCTCCCCACATCTTCTCCTTCTGACCCCCCTTCCCTCCCTCCTCTTCCCCTTCCACAATTCCAAGGAGATTGTTGGAAGTGGCCCTCATTCTGGGAAACTTTTAACGAGCTCATTCATTCCCGCCCTCTTCATTCGATCCAGAAGTTCTCATATCTCATTCGAGCTCTGGAAGGCGACGCTGCTTCTCTCATTAGTTCGCTTCCCGTGACCTCATCCAACTAAGAGGACGCGATCAAGCTTCTCAAGGAGAGATACGACAACGAGAGAGAGCTGCAGCTGCAGTGCAATCGGAATATCGTGGATGTCGTTTCTCACTCATCCTGATCTTCTGATCAACTACTCGCCATTCGATCAATTCGAGGATTTCTTATCCCCCTCTCCAAATCCGACAAGACCGCTGATTCATGTATCTCACTGCAGCTACAGATCACTTCCAAGTTCTCTCGCGCAGTGCAGACTCATATCATGCAGTCATTCCCTATCTCTCCCACAACCACTTCCGCACTGTGCAAGTCGATCGAAGACATTTTGATGAAGGATATCAAGATGACCGAGACCATCTCGCTTCTCGACTCCCATCATGGTTGGAACAACAACCCGAGTGTTAACACTTTCACTCTCACCCCTCTTTCTCATTCATCCACTCACAACGAGACGTTGCAGCTTCGACGGTCTCATATACCTTCCCTCCTTTCCCTTCATCTCTCCCCTCCTCCTCCTCTCATTCATTCTCCCATCATTTCCACTTCCCTTCCCTCTAATTCACCCTCATTCTCTTCTCGTCCTTCTTGTAACAACAAGAGGAAAAGAAGGAAGAAGAGCAGAAAGGACTCGGGACAAGTCCTCACTCATACTTCCTCATTGGAGAACGACATGAAGTGCAAGGATCAACTTGCCCGTGATCATTCCTTTCAATCGCATTCGATAGACACGTCTACTCTTTCGGATGCTCATTCGAGACTCACTCCGTCTGAGCGTGATCTCATCGAATACGAGAAGGACGTCGCACAACGAATCAACAATCATTACGCAGTCATCCACTCCAGTCATGACTACTTCTGCTTGTGATTCGTTCGTCGCCCCGGGAGGAACCGACTCGTCGGTCGAGCAGTTAATGTATCACACTTTGTATTCCTTGCC
>LS847489.1:334492-370938 GCA_900490955.1 Micoletzkya japonica | reverse complement strand
GTCTGAGCGTGATCTCATCGAATACGAGAAGGACGTCGCACAACGAATCAACAATCATTACGCAGTCATCCACTCCAGTCATGACTACTTCTGCTTGTGATTCGTTCGTCGCCCCGGGAGGAACCGACTCGTCGGTCGAGCAGTTAATGTATCACACTTTGTATTCCTTGCCTTCACATATTGTACTTCTTGCCCCCCCTCCATTGTACCCCTACTCTTCGAGATGTCTTCTATTCGATCTTCGACTCATCTCATCCCATTCATTCACTTCATTCATTTATACACGCTGGTCATGGGTATCCCGATTCGCTGTAAGATGATCATGGAGTTCTTCCCATCAACCACCAATCTACCCTTCCACCCCCCAATCAACTCGCTCATTGTCGGTGCGTGGTCCCCACCTCCGTCTGCCTCGTTTTTCGGGGGCGGGAGTGTGACGACTTTCGTCACCGACGAGCTTTCCTTCCCTTCATTCCCCCTTAATACCAGGAGTGACCTCTGATCACTCTTGCATCATGTTTACGCGCCCTCACCTCCCTTTCCCACGATCGATCTGTTATCGATCGCAGCCAGCCAATCAGCCCGAGCCCTCAGCGAGCTCTGGCTCCGCCCCCTTCCGGGGGTATATAAGGGCGCCCCGCTGCTCATTCCTCTCTCTTCGGTCGTGCCCGACCGGTGGTCTACACTCTCTCCCTTGCTCTCCCTCATCTTCTCTACCCTCCCCGTGCCCGTCCTCGCCATCATCCCCGCCTACCGTACCCCTCTCTTCCTCATTCATTCATCCTCCACCCGAAAGGGTGTTTCCCCTGATATTCTTTCATTCCCTCATCTTCATACGTCTGGTGGCAAGGCGTTCCTCTGAAGACTCCCCCGTCCCCAATTTCCCCTCATCCGTTCTTTTGTGTGATAAACTCTCTGTTTATCCCTCTTTTCCCCACACCTCATACCGTACAAGGGAATTTGGCTCGCCAAATTCGCTACATAACCACTGGCTAATTGGTTACCTTTTGAAATGAACGAGATGGTCAGAGGCACAGCGTGTTCGCCTGTCTAATAGGTCCTATGGCACTTTGCCAAAATCCCTATGCAAATAACCATTGATTAGCCTAATCCTTAAGCAAAGTGTCCATGACAAGAGAGACTGCTTCATTAACATACGTTTTTTTGAATTTACAGTAAGAACAAATGTTGTTTACGGCTTTCATGATCATCAGTCACCTCCAAGGTGCTTGAACATGCTGTGAGAGGGACCCTTAAAATTAAATTTTTGGGCCTAAACTTCATATAAAGAAGGGAAGATTTGTGGGTAATCGGTTTTTAGACATCTTCGAGGTTGCTCGTATCGTAGACAAGAGAACTACTGGAAGGATTGTGCAATACCAAATCGAATGGAAGGGATACCCGAAGAAGGTGGACTATACATGGGAGAAGCTGAGTAACTTGGTATGTTAGTGGAGTAGTGGAGTGATAATGTTATGAACTGTGTAGGACGGGTGCAAGGAATTGGTGGAAGCTTTCGAGAGGAAGGAAGGGCAGCAGAAGCAGGGGAAGGAGCGAAAGAAGAAGACTGCTGCAGTGAAGGTAGGTAGTTATGGATGACGGAGAGTATATTTGTATTCAGAAGTCGACGACTATCAAGAAGAGCAAGAAGGCACATTCGTCTGCCGTGAAGAAAATTGCGAAGTGAGTCATCTAATCAAGTAATGACGAACATTTTTTGCATGATTAGCCCACGAGAACCCCCTTATTTTTGAAGGTCTCGTTCATCTCGATCGAATAAGTCTCCATCCACTGTGTCCTCCAGTCGTCCTTCTCGCCGATCCACTCGGTCTACTCCCAAGACTACTCGCGAGTGAAAGGACGGGTGAGTCATAGCTGACTTAGCATTGAAAAATCTAAGATTTTGTTCATGGATTTCCAGCTAATATTAATTCCGAATTAGAAGTCAATAAGCAATATGATTTTTACCATGCTACATGGGCGTGACCTAGCTTAAAAGCTTAAAGACAAGTAGCAGATTTTGACACTTGTAAAGGAGGAACTTGTGTTTCAGATCCGTTCAGTCCTCTCTTCTCCTGTAATCAACCGTGCCTCCATCTTGATCTCGCTCTTCTCATATTATTATATTAATCGTTTGTGTATGCGAGCTTATCTCCATTTTCACAAAGTTGCACGTGACTGACTAATAAATAAATACCTTGATATGCTGTAGTTCTCTGTTAGTACCGTTGATAGTCGGTTATGTCATTACTGTTCAGTATGAAAAGTAAACTGAAACGTGGTTAGAAAAAGGTTTACGTTAACTGTAGATGTTATTTTAATTGGAGCGATTGATGAAGTTAGCAAGTCGCGCGTCGCACTTCATAATCGAACTTATGATGTGCTTGCGCTTCTTTGGAAATCATTATGTCTTAAAAAATTAAGTACGTTTTAGAAGAAGTTGTTTTACTTTACCCTTTGGCATGCTGTAACCAGATATTCCTAAGCGCCGTGAAATAGACAATTTGCGTAAGCAATAGGTATCGGTAGAGATACGATCGGAACGTTTAATCACACGGCAACCGATCAACTACGCTCGCCCCAAAAAGCTGCCAAATGTCAATAATGCGGAATTATGCTAATTAGTTACTGCAGAGGATTTTCATTGTCATCGTTGCAAGAGTCACTATGAAAAAAAGGTAATTTAAAAAAAAACTTAAGAGTGTGATAGGGTAATCCTGAAAAACTCGATAATTCTATCGTATTTTTACTAATTTTTCACTGATTTGCGCGGCAAAAAGGCCATTCAAAAGTCGCGTTTGAATTTCAGTTCGCGATACATAACGTTACAAGCGTTTTTCATTATTTTGGGGCGAGCGCAGTTGATCGGTTGTCGTGTAATCATGTGCTCCGCGTGAGTTTGTACTGAAATCTTGTTCCCTTTCACTGTGAAACATCTCTTTTCGTGGTCGTGTTATCCACACTCTTTGAACTGTGATTGTGAATCATTTAATGTCCGCTGTATGGCTAGATGACCTTGGTTAAGATGGATTTCAACTCGCTTCTCAATCAAGCGACTAAAAACGTGAAGACTACAACAAAGACTTTGGGCAAGATTGATACAGAAGTATCGAAGGAACGATCGAAGGAAATTGAGAGATTGAAGAGGGAAAAGATGGAGAAGAGAAGAAGGGAAGAAGCGGCTGCGAGGAAAAGGGAAGAAGAGAGAATCGCGGCTGAGAAGAAGGTGGGGAATTATTAGTGGATGAAGGGACGAAGGACTGTGCCAGTATCCATTGACTATCTTCAGTTCTGTATTCCGAAGAAGAAGCCAGAAGGATCGACGGTCGATGCGAAAGGTATTCAAGCATTTCTCGCGAAGAAGGAAGAGGAAAAGCGGAAACAAGGTTTGTTATATTCTAGTGATGACACATCCTGTATGAGTAGTGAGAACTGAACTGAGACCTATCCGTAATCCAGAATTCATAAATTATCTCAGTTTGCCTGCATGTTATAGTCTACTTTAAGGATGCATTGACTGCGATCTTTCACTAAGGACCAGTATTGTATTTTAGCAAAGATCGAAGCAGAGAAGAAGGAGCAGTTGATAAAGTTGCGATTGGAAGCGAATGGAGGAAAGGCGAATAAGAAAATAGCGAAGCATTTCGGGAAGGATGTGGTGGATCTCCAGGTGAAAGGGATACTGCATTTCCTTGTGAAGTCGCATAAATATAAATATCTATCTATCTACAAGTCTATGGGCATTCTGTTGGTTCTGCCATTGGTTGGGCTGATTGTAAAAAACTGAATAGTAGGTTCGAATTGAGTATAGGTCATATTTGGTTTGCACAGCATTAGGCCTGTTTCTCGGAAACGCATTGCTCACATTATGCTCATTGTATAGCGATTACTAATGAAGTGAATCTAACTGTAGAAGATTGTTTTATTAACCTCTTTAAAGTTGATCCTAAAATGAACCTTAAGGTGAAATACGGTCAAGACAGAGGGCATATTGAGACGTTAGTGAAGTACAAGGAAAGAGAACAGGTATGCTATCTTCATTTTAGCGTAATCTTATGAATTTGTAAGCATCGTACTTGCCATAGCTTTCATCTTAAAATCTGTCGTGTCTTTCTTATGTATATCTCATGATAATATTGAAAGGAAAACATTGAAAATATTTATATAAAACTTGCCTTCTAACTATGCATCAAATTGCAGGAAGAAGCAGACAAATTGGCTGCTCACTACAGGGATGGAGTGGCGTCGGCATTTGCACACAAGAAGAAAATGGAAGAACGAATCAAGTTAGTGGTTACGGCATTTATGAGGCATACGGTAGTCCACGAGAATTACGGATGTAAATACATATGGGAAAGGGGACGATGTGATCTGTGGTTGTGAGCAGTGCAAAAGTACAGTATTTGATTGTAGTGTACGGGGTAGCACTCCTGCCCCCGCATCCCGCCATTTACTATGAAATTATCTGTACCGCAGTGCGAAATTAGCCCCCCCCCACCGATGTACTAAGTTCTCGATTTACATGGCTACCCTACCGCTTCTGGAAAATGACCCCTACCGCGTAAAGAATTTCAAGTATGAGTATTTATCCCCTGGTTGTGAGGTTATCCTCTTCTTTTAAGGGAGGGAGCTCGTGTGAAGAACAGCGGACTTCCCAAGAAGAGTTTGACTATCGTCGCGTACGTTTTTCTTATATTCCTTATACTTTAAAATCTTTATTGAAAAAAGAATAATGAAGTAATTGTACATTTTTAAAGAAACGACGGGTTCGAAGCGGGGAAGAAAACATCAAAGCAGTCGAGTATTCCGAATACTGCAAGGGTAAGGGGTTACGGTAGTGGTTACAGGGTACTGTACATTTGTGTTCTTATTAACCAGTAGCCAGCAGT
Source organism: Micoletzkya japonica (assembly GCA_900490955.1). Classification (NCBI taxonomy): domain Eukaryota; kingdom Metazoa; phylum Nematoda; class Chromadorea; order Rhabditida; family Diplogasteridae; genus Micoletzkya; species Micoletzkya japonica. Next base: position 366,049 of record LS847489.1, on the reverse strand, counting down.
ATTTCCTTGGAAGAGATGTTTACTCGAGAATTGTCCATGGGTTCAGAAACGAGCGGCACCCGAACAATTGGACTTTGAGACTTTGATGAAGAAGGCAGCTTCTGTTGCGAAGGGAGAAGAGGAACCGAAGAGTAGCACACAGAGTTATTCACAGTCTTATAGGTGAGAAGTGGGTGGGGGGATAATATACGTTTACATCGCAATCTCAATAAATGAGTCTATCGGCTAAATAGGAGTAGAAATCGATCAGTACTGGATGAGAACTGCTGAATTTAGGATTGAGAATGATTTCTGATAATTGGATTTTTTTCGATTCGGTCCCCACTTACGAATAATATCTTGATAGAGGTGTTTGTTTTCCTATCATGAATGTACTCACAAGGTGCATACAGTGCATTGATTACAGAAGCAGCGAGAGTCTCCATCCCCCTCGACCGTCCTATTCCAAACCTCCCTCTTCTAGTTCTGCGAAGATGAGTGGTATGGAATGGAGTAGATGGAGAGATGGGAAAGGGATGGGTTACAGATAAAGGGAAGAAGGAAGAGACGAAGACACGAAGGGAAGGGGACAGGAAGGATCAGGGGGGAGGGTCGACTTCTTACAGTAAGAACTCTTACTCGTCGTCCACAATGTGAGTACTGATAATGGATACGGTAGGGTCTCGGCGGGAATTATCGGTGTACGGTAGTTCCGGACCGTTTGTTATGTAGTGAGTGTGTAGGGCAATTCCCGGACCTTACTGATTTAAGGTCGAAGCCGAAGCCTGGAGTAGATGTGAAGAGGAGTAATCCCCCGTCGAAGCCGTCCCTTCCCTCGTCTGCTCCCCCCACTCAACACGCTTCCTCCTCCTCCTCCTCTTCCGTTCCTTATCCCGTCGATGCACGGGGAAAGCGAATTCTGCCAGGTCAGTCGTCTCTTCATCTCATTCACCCTCCCCCTCATCTTTTCCCTTTCCTAACAATAAACATTGTCTTTGACCCCTCCACGGCAGTTCTTTCATCCCTCTTCTTTCGCTATAGTTTATCCGTTTCTTGAACCTTGCAACATGCAGAGGAATGTATACACTATGTGTATATTATTCCTTGGAGGGGGGGGGGGTAGAGTAAGGGAGAATTAGAGAGTGGAGGGTGCAATGACGTGTGGTCGGCCCTTGTTTATCTCACTTTGGAGATTAAAAGAATGGAAAGGGATGACTTGGGAGAGAAGGCTGTTCCCTTCGCTACGTTACTTACTCATGGAACACAGCCAACTATCGTTAGTTGACTCATCTCTCCTCCCATTCGATTATGCTGTTTTTCTCGGTTCAACGCCCAAATTGCACATGGCACACACATACACTATGAGTTGTTTAGAGATAGGCTTGTCTTAACAGATGTGAGTAGGAATACAAGAGAATAATTAAGGAGATATACGGTACAAGGAATGGCTGGCTGAGCAGAAGGCGAAGGGTGTGAGTGTGCCCACGTGCATAAGGACTACTCCCAAGCCGGCCACTCCCTCCCCTTTCAACTCTTCCGGTATCCCTTTACTCTTCCTTCCCTCTTTCTTTCTGCAATACTTGGCCATCAACACTCATGAATATGCTCAAGTGTCTGTCTTGTGATGAAATGAGGTGAATAGTGAATGCATAATAAGAGTAGGGAACATATTTGGTTTGCAATCGGGACATGGCTTCCTGCGGGAATGTGACATGACTCCCCTCCCCCCACCTTCTCGTTTTCAGTGTCGCGTCCCTCGCTTCCCTCCAAGTCTTCTTCTTCTTCCCATTCCCTCCCCCCTCCCAGAATGAGAGAGAAGGAGAAGGATCAAAGACATACTTCATCCTATGAACGAGAGAGAAAGGAGGAGATGATGAGGTGTGAAACATATTTGGAGAGGTAAAGGGAAAACAGGGAATGAATGATTAGTTACGAGACTACCTTTTAGGGCTGAGGAGAGAAGACAACGCGAGAAGGAAAGGGAGAGGAGGGAGAGGGAAAGGGCGAAATACGATAAAGAGAGGAGCATGCTACGGTATAGACGGTGAGTGGATACGATAGGTGAAGGGGTACTGTAGAGGGTACGGTAGGACGGGGAGAGGAATAGCATGAGGACGCTTTGATATAAGTAGGACATGTGACTAGCGAATCGTGAATCATATGTAAGTGGTTCCGCATGTCGAATCGTTTGAAAAGGGTCTCGTATGATTCACTTACGTCTTGATACACTTTTATGTGTTATATGCCTACACATATTGCATAACACGAATTGTAACGACGGCTTTGTAGTGTTCAGTTGAGTATTATTGTATACGGCGATTACTGTAGAAGGGATGTTGACAGTGGACTGGCGTGTATTGTAGTGGAAGTTCATCGGAAGAAGACGAGGACGAAGAGGAAGAAGATGGATCTGATTTGGATGATTTCATTGATGACAGTGGGGACATCGACGAGTTTATGAGGACTGATCTGGAGGAGACTCTGAAGAGTATCAATAAGAACTACGATAAGAAGAAGTGGAAGATGAACGAGAGAATGATCGATGAACGGAAGGTATGGAGGGGGGGAGGAGAGAGAAGATTACGGTATGAAAGGGGGGTGGGGAGATTACGGTATCGGAGAAGGAAGAGGAATGTGTCCATTGCAGATGCATTCGGACTGGAGAACAGTGGAGAAGGAGGAAAGAGCGAGTGCGAGGGCTGCATTGAAGGAAGATCTGAGGGAGGCACTCAAGGGGAAGAGTCGTGCTCTCTGAGGGAACGGGAGATCAACCAGGCACCGTCTACTCGCTACTCACCTTACTTTAGGTTATCGTCATTTAGTCTTGGTATACAGTCAGCAGATATATATCCATGAGAGATCTGGTCTACCTTATGTTTTGTTGATGCTATTCGTGTGTGCTTCTATTTATCTTTTTTTCTAATGGGATTGTAATAATAGCCGTTTTCGTGCTTGCTATAGTTATTCGTAGTGCTACTTCGTCATTATATTCCTATTGCCTATCGCGTACCATATCCTTGTCTTTAGTGGGTTTCTTCATCTCCATGTGATAGAAATAGGTCTTTCCCGTGATAGTCACAAATTAATAATAGTTACGACGATTAGTCTTTATTGAGAGTTTATTGACAGAATATACGCATATATGGACAGATTGTGAATGAGAGGCACTACAAGTAGTGAATATATCCTGATGGAATCCATTTTATTCGGAATCCACCTGAAAGTATGTCGCGAATGCGACTTACTTTTTCAATTAACCAGTTCGACAGTAGAGTTTATCCGGGTTTTCATGGTTATGTTTCTGTGAGTAGAATCATTTCAAACTGCAAAACACGAAAACCATGGTGAACCCGAATTTTTTCTTCGTAGCCGAACTGTATCTATCTTACTCGTTTTATCTCATTCCCCTATTCCCGATTATTGTGAGCTATGTGATCCAATTGGAGAATGAAGGGATGAAGGATGGAGGGGGGAATCAAGGGAAGGGAAGGGGGATTAGACTGCGAAATCATCGGGAAGGGGAGGAGAGGAGATGAAGGAATAACGAAGGAAGGCGAGGAGAGTGAAGAGATTGAGGAGTTGGAAGATGAGCAGGAGAAGGTGGTCGAGACGGGAGAAGATACGGTTCCATTCTTTCTCCACCTACAATTAGGCAGTGACTGAGTCCCTTCCAGGATGGGATATGTTTCACCCTCTCCCACTTACCTTGCCCGCCCATTGAGCGTTCTCAAGTCTCTCCCGATAGGCCCTTTGTGCCTGTGCCACATCACTCAGATGGTTGATTAGCACACTCAATTCGGGTAGTCGAACTCTGAAGGGAATCGAATTACGATGAGCAGTATATCCAAGACATTTGAGATCCGTTTCTCGCTTTCTAGTATCTTTGTTTATGTTGCATTCGTGTAGTAGTTTAGCGAGTCTTCGTTGCAGAATAATGAAGGGAGAAAGGAGAGAGAGAAGGGGTCAGTCGACTTTGAACTATGAAAGAAGAAGAAGAAGGCACTTGTTAGCTTGCTTCTCTCCCTCCTGACATCCATCCGAGTGAGAGACTGGAAGGTGGCACGGGGAACATCTGAAAGGGGAACATGGAGGGGGGGGGGTTACGAGGGAAGAGAGACACGACAGGGAGGAAACTACCCCGAGTGCATGATAATGCATCATCCTTAGTCCGACCTGAGTGAGGGAAGTCTCTTCTGCTTGACATCTAGAAGAAGGATTCTATACACTGACTCCGAAGGCATTCGTTGCTCTTCGATTCGTGCACGGGAGGCTCCTGAAGGGAAGGGATTGAGGGACGAAGGAGAGGGTTACGGTACCTAGCAGGGCCATAGACACTGCTACTGCCACTGCGCATACCAGGATCTCTGAGATGATGTAGTAACCTGAATGACGGAGGGTTACGGTAGGAGATGGGGATACGGTAACGGGGGCATACCGAGGAGAGGAATGGAATTGCTCTTGGGCATCGCACCGGCGACGATATCGAGAAGGACAGTCATGGCAAGGAGGGAACCCAGACCGAGGGAAACCTAAGAGGAAGAGTTGTGAGGGGGGATGGAAGGGTCGAAGGGGGGAATAATACCTTCTCGTTCCTCGGTCCATCATTGGTTCCGGGAGAGAAGATTCCGAGGATGGAAAGGGCGGAGATGAGGAAGGTGGGAGCGACGATTACTGTGACGTAGTAGATGGGGCGACGGTGGAGGTGGAAGATGTAGTGCACCTTCAGAGGCAAACTCACGGGATCAAGGCTCAACTAGGAACACAACTTAGAATGCGAAGGTGAAACATACCTCAACACGGTATTCCCCATCTTCCAGGAATCGAAGTTGGTTCGTAGTTACATTGAGTACTTCCCATTCCGCATTACCCTGCAGAGCAAAGAAGCAATGAGATTCCTCCGAGTTCAGTTGTTCTTTGCTTTCTCTGCATCTCTCACTTTGCGTTTTCTCTCGCCCTTCTCTAACCTCTTCGCAGTTCTTACCGTGAAGTAGGAATCCTTCGGGGGACCCGTCACATTGACAATCATTTCATCTACGTTGAGAAGAGGAGAAGCGAAGGCAATTGCACAGAACTGAAGGGAAGGAAAGAGTAGAGTGAGGAGAGAGACAATGGATACCTGAGTATCGAAGGGGAACAGATCGATATTCAGACGACAGATTACGGTAACATACTCGGGATTGTTCACCTAAATTTGCATATTTCCACTTCGTGTGCCCTTCCTCATCCTATTGACTTCCTCGTCCCATTCCTTCCCTTCTAGGTAGACCAACGAATCACAAACATCACTTCATTCCTATGCTTCATCTCTTGATTATAAAAGTATAATGAAACATAACTCAACCAAGTTAGCCCTCTTCCCACCTCTCACCTTGACCATTCCATCATAACTGACTCGTGCATCGTACTTCTCATCTCCAAGCATTTGCTTCGTTTCCATGCTAAAAAGAATAATTAAGTGTATGGATAAAGGGCAAATGAAAGGATCGGGGCGGGGGAGGGGAAGAGAAGAGAGGAAGGGATGAAGATGTCTATGAAGTAAAGGGGAACAGATGACTTGAGTAGACATTGAGAGATGAATGCGATGTGATTTCGAATGAGAAAAGACGAAGAAAATGAATTGAACGCAGACGAGATGAAAGATCAGCAGAGTAATTTATGCGGTGGCTACGTCCTTTATTTCATTTCTATATTCGAGGAGAACGAATAACAGAGGAATCTTACCTATTGTAGATGAAGAGTTTAGGCTGCCACAATGAAGATACGGGAATGATGATTTGCGTAGTGGAATTGAATTGAGATGGGTCCCAGGCCAATTTCTCGTCTCTCCATCTCTGATATAGTGGAATAAACCGATCCGTCAGTTTCTTCCGTTCCAAAATGAGTCTAACTCTCTCACTTTTGCACACTCTCTCACCGTATATTCGGAATGATTTTCCGACGGATCTTTTTAATCCACTATAATTGACTAGTTAGCTCAGGGACACTCTACTTTCGTGTTCTTTGATCTTTATTCCCTCTGAAAAAAGAGTGTAGGAACAATACTCTCGGGTGTCCGTCATTACAAAGGTCAGAGGGAATGGAGTGAATGAATGCAGAAGACGTGAGAATAGAAGAGGAAGTATTCAAGCTTACTTGGACATGCGACATTACGATAGACGCCACTTGCTCGTTCTCCCTCTCAACACAACACTTCACTTTTGTCTACTAGATGGTCCCTTATGAATCTTCTATAGAGACGCAAGACGTTCTTCTAGCTGTTCGTAACTGTTCGTAAAGATTTCCCATACTATACACTAAATAGCCCCACCCTCAACTCCGTCCAACAAGTCAACTATTATCCAAATTCGCCTCGAGTTATTTTGGCCTTGCCTATGAGTAGTACTCTTTTTGTCCCCCTCCCCCCTTCATACGTTCCCTCCTTCCATCTCTCAATTGACAATAGTACACTTCCGGTCAGTCCCAATTGGTGAGTGCACTCACCAATTGGGTGAGTATTCCCAATACTATAGTCATATCAATCTTCACAGCTCCATTTCCCTCCGAAGTCGGTCGTACCCTCTTGTCGTACACTCTCATTAGATGCTCGATCACAGCCGACTCTCCAGCTACAAAACATCCTCTCCTTCTCATACTCTCTCTTTTTCCCATGCTCCTCTCTAACTCTGCTACAGTAATCCCCTTCTTTCGTTGCGAGACCACTGACTGAGAATACTCGGTTGGTGTTTCCTCGCGTGGTGTCGAGAGAAGACGAAAGAAGAGAAGGTAACGAGGAGATAGAGTGAACGCATCTGCGAGAACGGGGATAAAGGAAGATCGGAGGGAAGGGGAGGAGATAGGAAGGAAGGCAGGGGATTCTTTATAAGACGGAATGAATTTACGATGAGTTCAACCGGGAACCGTTGAATAGCGAACGGGGATTGACGAACGGAATTATCTACGATTCGCACGGACTTATTAATGACGATAAACTAAGTTTATCTAGATGGTCTTTTGAGATATGCGAAAGTTAAGAGGAGAGTCAGGCTATTGGGAGCAGAGAGAGGGAATGTGAAGAAGATCGTGGGGGATGGGGGGAGATGGGTGTGATGAGGACGAGGGCGATGGGAGGGGCGAAGGGCTGCAGAAGATGAGCGAGGAGAAAATGTGCTCTGTGCACTCAAATCGCGTAGAGCATTCACAAGACAAGATTCATATGTAAAGTGAATTAGATCGAGAAGAGGAGGAAAGGAGGGAATGGAATAGGGAATAGGGGGGAATGGAGCGAGGGGAGCGAGAGGAGGTTAGGGGGGCCTTAGGAGGTAGGGAGTAGGGGGAGGAGCGGAGGGGGAGAGAGTCTCTGGAGGAGGGAAGGGGAGGGACTTCCCCGTCGACGACTCCACCTTCAGTCTCTGCATCCATGAAGAGTAGACAATGAGAAGAGAAAGGAAAGGTTGAGAAGAGTGGAGAAAGTGAAGAAGACTGATGAAGGGAGGAATAGATGGAGTGACTATGAGCTGACTAAGTATGGGAGGGGAGGGTGGAATGCGGGAGGGAGTAGGGGAGGAGGAAGCGGTCTAGTGTGGGAGAGAGATCTTAAAGGGGAGACAATAGGAAGAACACCTATACTGCACGTAGGAAGACTCTCTGCACACCTCCAATGAGAAAGACGAAACTAAACTTGAATATTCCACTTGTCTCATTTTGATGGAGGTAGAGCTGCGAGCAATAAAGTAAATATTTATGATTTATCCGAGAACAGGAATGGCACAGGTCGGGCCAATGAATCCGAGATTGCAAAGACACACGAAGTTATTGAGGGTTCCGAGACAGATTCCGTTGTTGGAACAGGAGAGAAGATTCGAGCAGGGGGGAACTGCAACGGGAAGGTTAATGGAACAAATTGTGTCTTTTGCACTATTATCTCTCCTGATGCAGATGCCAGCTATGGGATAGTTTAACTTCCGTCTGTTACGTTCGAACTTTTCAGTTTCGAGGGAAATACACGAAGGGATGTTGATCGTAGTTTGTTAGGGGAAGGGAACCGCAATGCGGAAGAGATGAATAATGGATGAATATTGTTGAGTGTCCTTCATTAATCGCGTGCTATTCCCTATATTCCCTACCCAATTCCTTGTTCCATCTCTACTTCTCTCACATACTTCTCCCCCCTTCCCTTCCATCACCGCACGGTATTCCACTCACCAATTTCGCATCTCAGCCCGCTAAATCCGAGGTTACAAATGCACATTGGAAGCATCTTAGTGCCTATACACAATCCATTTCCACTGCAGTCGGTAGGATCACAGAAGAGGAAAGAGGAGAGAAGAAGAGGGGAATGTTGGGCTGAAGAGGGGATTGGGAAGATTGAGGGGGGAGGGAAGTGGATGAAATGGAAGGATAAGGAAGGGGTACTCGGGGGGAGTGCACACTATACCTTCGTTGACTTCGTTCCCTTCGGGAAGCCGAGACATCATTCCAATCTCACAACGATCTCCCGTGAAACCCGGACCACAAACACACGAAAAGCTTGCCTAAAATGAATAGGACCGAGAGATGAAGAAAGTACAATAAACCATCAACCAACCTTAGTCCCTGAACAAATTCCCTTGTCGTTACAATCCCTGTTATCACAGGGCTCTCCCTCTCCTGCAACGATACCGTACCCTACAGTACCCTCCCCTCTACCACCTACAGTACCCCCAATCCCTACAGTACTCACTTCTCTCACAGTTTCGTCCACTGTATCCCAATCTACATGCACAATGTTTGTTCTTCTTCGTTCCAATACAAATTCCGTTGTTGTTGCAGTCTTGTGCGTCACACAGAGAGAATGGGGCTGAAGGAAATGAGGAATATTGGGAGAAGCGAACAAGGATCAAGAGATTGGGGAGTGGGGAATAGTCGGAATAGTCGGTGGTTGGAGGACTCACTCTCATCACAGTTCGGACCACTGTATCCCATTGGACAGGAACATATGGATTGCGACTTGGACCGCATGCGAATTCCCTTCAAGGACATGGGTTATTCCCCTGTTGTCCCTTAAGATGTCTCTCCGTCCCCCACTCACCCTCCCTCCACATCCGTCTGCACTGTACTGTAGAGCCCCCTCGCCTGGATCTCGTTTCATAACTGAATATCGTCTACCGTACCCCTTCCCCTACCGTATCCCTCCAGTAATCTCACCCATCTCATCTAACTTCACTTCGCATTCTTCCCCTGCATATCCCATTTCGCATAGACAGACAGGAGTATCCTCAACGAGTCTTCTTTCCTCTTCACTTCTCCTATTTATTCCTTCCCTTCCCTTCCCCTTACCATTGTGCCCACACAAACTCCTCTTCCACTACAGTAAGAAGCGTCGCATTGGCGAGACCGAGGAGGGGAAAGAGCCAGGGGATTGAGGGGATTAAGGGGATTCAGGGGGTTTAGGAGATTCACACCTTAAGGGAAGAGGGTTAGGGAAGATCTTAAGGTTAAGGTAAGTAAAGAGTGCCTGAAGGAATCTCGCAGAAGAGACCAGAGTATCCAATGGAACAGAGACACGTGAACTGGAGGAGACTACCGACACAGATTCCATTGTTATTGCAAGCTACGGCAGAGTTGCATGGAGCTGAAAGGAGTAACTCGGCCGGGTTATGTTTCAACTATGCTATAAAGTTATCTACTATAGTTATATTGGGAGCGTCGCAATATACGCAGAAACAATGATAAATTGGTTGGAAGAACGAAAGACGTAGTGGCGTTCTATTTGCGAGGGAAGGTACTTTGGCTATTAGGACTCTAAATGAGCAATGCACAGACACACGACTTAACCAGATTGCGTGCCGAAAAACTACTCAACCTCTCTAAGAAAGAGGGTAAACCCTTCAAAGGGAACTCGTAGAAAATACTCTTGTGGTCTGGCTTTGAGTAGTCAACCAGAGATTAAACTTGTTCCAGAGATAAAAACAAGCTTAATCTCAGTTCGAATACCTCTCACCACTGACTATTATACAAGTTAAATGTGACCTGTTTCACAGCGAAGACCCGTATAGCCCAGATCACAGATGCAAACAGGAAGAAGAGTCGTTCCAATGCACGTTCCTCTACCGAAACAATCGAGACGAGAACAAGGGAGTTGCTGAAGGGAACAGGGTTACGGTAGGGTACGGTAGGGACGCGGTAGAGGAAAGGGATACCGCGAGGGAGGAAGGGAGAAGCGAGAAGAGTAGCACCGTGAGGATCATCCCCTCTGGACACCACCCCTCACTCCCTTATTTAAGGGAGTATACAACCCTCATCTGTACAAATATTCGGTGGCGATCACGTCTATTGAACGTGAGATGATTAGGGGACTGTATACAGTGTCATTTGATCAACTGTCTCCCTATTCTCACTTCTCCCATTCCATTCCTATTTTCCCCTTCATAATCAATGTACAGTTTGGCCACACCTTATGCATACAATCCTGTCTCTTTGTGTCACTCCAAAGTCCATTCAAGTCACTTCGAGTGAGAAGACCATTAATATGAAATACGTAATGCATTTTATGATAGATACTGTACATACGAAGGACAAGCGTCAATATTAACAATCAGAGATGAGATTAAACACATACTATTGCTTAAAGCACTTTCAAAAGCGAATTTGAATCGGATACCCATATTCGGAAGTCAAACATGTGAGCAAGATAAGCACGTATTGCAGGGAAACGAGATTATTAACAAGCAGATAACAAAGAATCGGGGGAAAGAGAAAGCATAAATAAGAAGGAACGGGAATCAGGCAATGCCCAGTTCCTGCTGGTAACTGCTTCTGTAGGCGGTGAGGACGAGATCGTAGGGGAAGCAAGTGGAGAAGTCGTCGTGGGACAGGAAAGGGGACAAGTTCACGATCTGAACAAGGGCATACTGTAAACCGAGAGGGATAATAATTAAAATTAAAGTGCCTTTCACGATATGATTCGTTCATTTCTCAAAAGTTTTGCTAGATAAGACCTAAAAATGACCGATAAAGTAACAGACCTGATCAAGAACGATAGGCAGTATACAAGGGAGTACGGTAGAATCGGAGTGAGACGATTCTTCGTGACATAAACGAAGAATGGAAGACGACGCAATCTAAAGAGCAAGAGTTACATCATGGAAAACAACGATAAAAATGTTTTTACCAATAAGAGGCATTAAAGAAGATGACCGACCGCAAGAAACTCGATCATTCGATTCCTCGAATCGTCTCTTCCGTGAAGATGGAAAAGAGCCGAGGATACGGTAGTCACAGCGATCGGAAGACAATGGGAGTTGTTCAGGGCTACTGTAAGGGCATTACTGGATGGTACGGTATAATCTATTTTGAGTAACTTCAAGGGTTAAGACACAAAAATTCAATTACCCCTGACGAGTGGTCGATAGCACGATAGAGGAGCGGACGAGAGATGGGGGAGACTGACGGCTACTCCGATCTCAATAAGGACATATTCAATCGATGAGAGTCAGGCACAAGCCGTATACCACAGGAATACGGTATGCACAGTAGTCGCCAACTAACCAATAGCAGACAACTCGCGACGTAGTGTTCCTCTGCCTGCATGTGAGTGCATTGAGCACGAATGGCTCCCACCAGAGAGACGTCGACGGACACTTTCTCTCCCAGGGACGAAGCCATCTCGGAGAGCAACTGGAACAGCAACTGGAATATGGTGAGAGGGAAGACTGACAACTAAGCTATTACGATCGTTGAAGAGAACAAACAACTAACCGGAAGAACACTCTCATCGACAGAATGCCTCAGATTGCGGAATGTAACGGTGAGGTAGGGAAGGCGTTGGTTGACAACGTCTTTGAGTGCTCGGTGTAATGAGTCTCGGAAGGAGAACATTTCCCCGATTATCATCATTCGCTGCAGTATCGTATCTGCTGCACTCGAGCCATTCTGCAAGCCAAGTTATATCACATATGCTGCGATGAAAAATGCTCATAAAGGACGCGCAAACATTACGATCGGTCAAGTTACTTGTTCCTTTCTACTAAAGTGCCCCTTTCTCTTCTCATACTAACCTTCTGATCCTTCGGAACCTTGCACAGTCCCTCGAATACTTCTCTCATATCATCTGCCGAATCGAACTGAGTCCTTCCTCTGTGTAGTATCTCTCGATGTTCGAGTACCAACTGAACCCTTTCCCTGTTCCCTTCATCTTCATCCTCTACTCTCCCTTTCGTTCTTCCCTTCCTCCTCACCCCCCCCCCTCTCCCCTCATCTTCCCTTCTTCACAAACCTTATACATCTCTCCAATCTGACTCGCTACATGCCATGACAATCGTTCACTCATAAACTTCACTCCATACGGTCCGATTAGAGTGGCCAGGGATCGAAGTTCGTGGGGATCAGTATACTGTTCAGGGAGGAATGGAACCTGCAAGAGGAGCATTCAAAGATAAACCTACATATTCTAATCTATTCTTCTTTTAAAACTTCTACTTAGTTTCTAGAATAAGAGAAGAAGAAGAAGCAGAGGGATACTTCAGGAGTGAGGGACTGGTTAGCTGAGATCATCTGCTGCATGTGTTGAGAGAAGAGAACGAGACCATTCGAGGCACGACGGAGGAGAACTTCCAGATACCTGAAGGGAGGGTACTGTAGGGAGGGGTACGGTAGAAGAGGAAGGGGGAATAGAGAGCGGCATATTATGACCCTCCCCATCGTCAGACTACGGTATAAGTGCAGACTGACCACTTGGTGTAGACACTAGTCAACGTGTCTCTCGCACGCACGTCTTGTGGTTGAGTTTGTTGGAGAAGAACACGGTTGAAGATACGGGTCATGTCGATTGTCACTGCAAAACAATCTATTATGATTCGTGCGGCCATTGCCCGAGTTCCTAAAACAGTATACACCGTACCCAGAGAGGAATACATACGATATACATAAGTAAATACCGTAACCCAAACTCACAGGCAGAATCCATATTCTGGAAGACGGTCATGTAGGAGTGTACGATGACGAGTACAAGGGAGGGTCTCCTCGGGACAGATACGGTACTCCCTTCCACTCGGGACATTCCAAGGGCCTTGGAGACCAGGTCGAAGAGGAGGTTCTCCAGTTGTTGGGAGACGTATTCACGGGGACAAAAGACATGTTGAGCCACTATGAGGGAAGAGACGGTAGAGACACCCGAACACAACTCCACTGAACAGGGACCTTCGTTGCATTATTGCAAGGTGTAGTCATGCCCCTTTCCCTAATCTAGTGAAGTATCCGCAAGACGAGGAGGAAGAAGGATACAAACCGAGATTGTTCTGTAGTTTATCGGGTCTCGTCAGCTGCATTCTATTGATCCGTGCACTTTCCTCTCCAGGAGTACTCGTCTCATTCGCATGAACTACTCCCTTTCCATTCTGCGAGATCTTTGCCTCGCTCATCTTAAAGGGGCTAGATACATAATCATACTTTGAATACTCAGGAAGTAGTTGATTACCGCTTGAGTGAGATTGTGAGCGACTTGGGAGGGAGAGGTCTGCTCGGCCAATCGGAGTTCGAATTCAGCTAGAAGATCGACCACTCCGATGACTGCACGGGATGTCTCGTCCAGCACATTGTTGCATAGGGCGAGGGCCTGATGAGGGAATATAGCCAGTCGCCCTACATACAATGAAAGCGAGAGAGAGAGAGATCTCATAATTACCCAAAAAAATAAAAGTATTCACAACTCACTTTCTCTGTAACGTGAGTTTTCTCCTCGGGACACATTTGATGCAGGGAATCAGGGAAATGCGCTGTGAGACGAGCGAAGGAAAGAGCGTATCGACACTGAATACAGTACAGCATACAACTACCGTACTCCTCATTCCTACCTGAGTAGGCATCTCCAGAGCCTTCTTCCATTGATCCTCCATTGAGTGTTGATAGAAGCTTAAAGATAGTTCAGTCAAATAAAACCTTCTAAACAACTTGATAAGAAGAAGATGAATAACTGACCAGTAGATGGACAAGTCACTGGTTTCCCTCAAAGTCTCCGAAACGTAGTCAATCATCTTGAGATGGAAGATGGCCGTATTCAGAACTACCGCTAGTTTACGGTTATTGGCCAGAGTGAAGGAAGATTGAGACATACTCCATGAAGCCTGAGGAGGAAGGTTACAGGCATACCAGTAATGACATTAACGGGAAAGGATGACATTCAGAAAGGGCTACCTGCAAACGGAACCAATCAAGGCGAAGGGCCACTAGGTCTGTATCCGAACACAGGGAAGAGATGTCACGAACCTGCAAGGGAAACCATTATCGACCGAATAGACTACTGATGCTACAAATAAGAATAGAAATGAATATAAAGTAGAAGATACGAGAGAGGTGAGTGTGTCCCCGTCGCTTTCGCTCATTTGTCCACTCAACGATCCCATCATCTCCGACGCACAATGAGCATCGTAGTGGGTCAGGTACTGCAATTCAACCCGTATCTCATAGCTTCCATTCGCCAACCCTATCGTGAACTGTAATCTTTCAATGGCCACTTACATGATGGTAGTAGTTGTGAATGATTCCCGAATACTTCATCACCAATTCCCTCAGTTCGAGCATGTAATGAAGCAATTCGGGGAGTTGTCGGTCAACGATGTCCTGCAATACAAAACAATATATTAGACAAGCTTCGACTTGTATTGCTTGTAAAGTAAAGACATACGAACCACGCACCGTAATTCTACCGTCATTCTGCATAATCTGTGTACTCCTCACCTCTGGTTTAATCGCATTCTTCTTACTAGATACAGGCCATGCTTCGATGTGACGAAGCAACCAGATCACCTCAAGCGATTCAAGTATACGGAGAATAGGATACTCATTGCTGTCGATAGTCAAGTAATCAAGGAGAAGAGGGAAAATACAAGGAGTAAGAACCTCATCTCTCGAGAAGGAAAGAGCCATCCACACAAAGAGGATCTTCGGTCCGAGAAGACCAGGTTGTTCCTTGAGGAGAAGATAGAGGTCGTGAAGGGCCCCACGGAGGAATCGACGACGTTCCGAGTGGATCATCACACTTAACGACCGTGTAAACTACCGTAACCCCTCGTGATATGTCCTTATCTCGTCTAAACCATCAACACTCCCTATTCCCTCTAACCTCTGCTGCATTGCCATAGCTGCCTCTTCCTTCAACTCAGCCGCCTTCTTTGTCAGTCCCTTCATACTCTCGAATATCGAGTGAGCGGTCGGATGAATCATGAGAACCTGCGCATCAAAGGGAGTGACTACGGTAGGAGTGGGCGGAGTCTCACTTCATCTCGGAAGATGCGAAGGGCGAGAGCGGTCTGGGTGGCACGGTCCCAGAGGAGGGAGACATGCGGGTCAGAGAGCATGTGGTTAGGGCAGACCAGGGAGGATACTGAAGGAGAGACGGAGTGGAAGGATAATGGAGGGTGGAGGGGACCATTAAAGGGAAGACACCAGGAATATCAACAGATTACAGTATGACACTCCCTTAATAAGGGCTTTGAGAGATACCGAGAATAAGATATTCACCGTTTAGAGCATAAGTTATAAAACTAGTGAAATAGAACATAAACTCACGAATGATCCACCGATCCATGACATCTTGAGAGAGATACTCGCACGCTATCTACAAAGCAGAGTTATATTATATTTCTTTCAAGCTACCGTAAGCCTCCTCGTAAATTCGCCTTTCCTCAAGATAAACAGCGAAAACTTACCGTTTCCGTCTGAGCAGCAAAGTTGATTTGTTGTGGATTGGAAGTGAGCGAGAGAATCTTGAAGTTTCTCCACGTGTCGGCTGTCACGTTTCGACGATTATAAACGGAAGAAAGGGATTGGAGGGCGGACAGGATCAACTGAAGAGGAAATAAGGGAATCCCCAATTGACACTCCATCTTCGTCACTTATAATACCATGAAAAGGGATACGGTAGTACAAAACATACCCTGTTCAACGGTCCCAGATCCTCCTGAAGCCTTTTGAAGGGATTCTCGTAGTCGATGATCATCTCAAAACAAATACTTGTATTGTCAGTGGTGCTAATCGAGAAAGCTTTTATAATGTAATGTGTAAACTCTGATTCTTGCCTTACAAACTTTCTCTTCTAACCTGTGCAAGACGTGGAAAAGACGCTTCGCTTTGTCCATGACTCATATCGTACGCTGCATTGAACAAACCCAACACCAGCTTTCTACAATATCTTCTTGATCAAAACTCTACTTCGTAAGTAGCTTAAAAGAAGAAAGAGTACCTGTCATCAACTCGAGAAAGAAGCCAAATAAGTGAAATGAGGGTGGACACAAGATTGAGATATTGAGAGGTGAGGTCGTAGTTTAACGTCTACAACAGCTTTTCGATGAGAGTATAATATTACAAAAGCTACTCACGATGTCTAGTTGACATTGACAGGCATCCATTAGGGTAAGCAATTGCATTATATGGTCCTGAATGGGAATGATGAGGATAGTAACTACACCATACAGAATACCTTCAGATCAAGAAGATCGGCGAACGTGTAGTAGTAAAGGGACAGATTCTTGATAATGTCATCCTTCATTGCACTAACATTGTTGAACGTCGACTGTAAGAGAAGACAATCTCACAAATGTGCATAGCGATAAACAAACCGAATTGCTCTTCGAATCCACAATCGGAAACTTCTTGACGATGTGCTTCATCGCTCCTTCCAGTGACTTGTCATAGAGAAATGAAGGCTTCGATTTCTGCTCCGAGCAGGCCTTCTTGATATTGTAGATCCTTGTAAGCATCCCGAGAGCTCGATCATTCAATATAACCAGCTTCTCAGCCAGTTTAGTTTGGCCAGGATCCATGTGGTAGACCATGGCTGTAATCGAAGGTATTTCATAGATGCACAAACCGAGAAACAAATAACAAACGATATATAACATATTCGCTAATAGAGAAGAAAATCTAAAAGGTTGAAAAATGATACATCGTATCTGGGGGGTTTTGGAACCGTGCCAAGACACCTTATAGTCTCATTTCCTAAAACGATAGGCCTGTTTTGATGCGTTATTGTACTGTAAGTCAAATAGTTTCATCCTGCGGTTTGATCTAAAATTTTTAAATTTATTTTTTTCTATTTATTTCTCATGTTGAAGAGTTGTTTTTAATCGTTTGTTTGTCTGAGCAGAATGGTCATATCTCTATTATCTAGGTAGCAGGATAACTATCACCTTACCCTGTTCGTTTATAAAGCAAAGTATTCCAGGTAGCAAGCATGCTGCTTCGTGCGGGTGGTAAACTCGCCGTTGAATCGCGAATCACTCCATCCGTTCGATTCGCCTCTCATGGACATGGACATGCTGAGGAGAAGGTTGAGAGGAAACCTGATCTGTACAGGTATCGAGGATACTCTGCGCGTTTAGTCGCTTGTTAAAACTAATAGCCGGTTCATGAGATAAATAATATGATGCTCTTATCTTAGTTAATAATGTAATTCGTTCAGGCCAGGATCAGATTCATACGCGTACGAGAATCCGTGGCCGAAATTGAACGGAGGTCGACTAGATTGGTTGTTTGGAGATGGATGGAGGCGGCCTCTTGCCAAGGATCAAGGAGCGAAGACCGTATGCTTCAATTCTCTTACAATTAGTTCTTCAGTTTTTTTTCCATTTTATGAACTTCATGAGTAAAGTAAATCACTAATCATTCTCCCAGGTCCTTCTTAACATTTATACCTCTACACAATATTCTTGATTCGAGCAAAGCTATAAAAAATTCTTTTTTTTTATTTTTGATTCCTATTTTACGTAGGCTGTGTAACTGAATATAGCGAAATAACATTTTTTTCAAAATTTATATTAGTCTCTGTGGCTCTGCTACAGTGATATCCTGCCAATGATGTAATTTAGCGTCGTGAATGGATCTGGTTCTCTCAAGTTGCACATGACGAACACAAGGATTGGCTGAAGATGCATCAAGTTAGTTTATAACCTTTTCTTGTCAGGTGATAAGGCTTCTAAAATATTATTTAGTATTTTTCATCATATCTGGGCAACCTCCCAAATAATATTTTGAGAGACGTGCCTGCCAATGTACGAAATTGTAAATTATTAAGCCTAGCAATTGGAAGTTTCTAAGAAATATGAACCTTCCAAAGTAACATTTTGAAAAAATGGCCTATCACTTTTACTAGTACCCACGTATGCTTCTCAAGTAGCCTGGCATAATGACCGTGTTCTCTTATCAAATGTAGGATTGATAAAACATCTAGCTATTTAAAAGTAATATTCCTTGTATTAAAGTCTTCCTTAAATTATAAGAGACCGTTTAATGTGAATATGTTAAAGGCGTCGTTCCTCCTGGTTACCGTACTCACCACCTGGCTCACTTGCTATATCGTCTTCGCCAAGCCTGATTGGTCAGTTGAACAACTAGGAAGATTTTTTGGCAAAGGTCAAGCCGATCACACATTCATACTAAACGAAATGCTCATTTTATTTTTATAGTTCTAAAGTTTCCTTCAGTACAGAAAAGACGCCGACGGCATGGCATGTACCGTAGTCCTACCGTACCCCTTGCAGGCCGATGGGTCGTGAGTGGGGTCTGCGAGAGGCTCATCTTGAGATCGCCCGTAGAGAGAAAGCCGGTCTCCCTCTCATTTCCCCCGATCTTCTTCCTCGGGATCGAGTGATGGCTTCGTTGCCTGCTGAAGAGGAACTCCGAGACTTCGACGTGCTCATCTAATTGTAGTTGTTCGTTGAGATTATCAACTCTTTAAGTGTATAGTAGACGAATACAGAGTTGGACACTTCGTATGCATATTCACAACGGAAACGAGAGAGTTGTCATGGCAACGGAAGAGGGTATTGGGGATGGGAGGGGTGAGGGGAGGGAAGGGAAGGGGTGGTATTGGTATGATACTCGCAGAGGAGACCTTCCCTTCGATCACTGTATACCAACTGGTAGGTATCTATATCTCCGTGTATTAGTCCCTTTCTCATAAGGCCAAGTCCATCATCGATAGAGCGGACGGGAATTCATCTCTTCTCGGGGATTTCATTCTCATCGATGTCAACGACTACGATAAGTACAAGAAGCGACACGTCATCGGAGGTATTGTTTATTTGTTTGTTCCACTTCCGACTGAACTTACCGTAATCTCTTCAACCTGTGCCTATGCCCTTTAGCTCACCACTACAACAAAGCCTTGCTATCTCGAACTCTGTACGAAGACGAGAAATTGGTAGCGAGTAGAAGGGAAGGACGACGATTGGTCGTGTATGGGGATGGGGCGGTGACAGTAGCAGCCACTCTGTATCAGAGGGGGCACGAAGCTGTGCTACTCAAGGGAAGTCAGTATATTTTTTGAAATGTCCATCATTAAATACTCATCCAGACCAAATTTTAAAATAAGGAAACCATCACTATCCTATTGTTCAATTTCGCAAGAACTCCTTGAATCATACGAATTGTCTGTAATACCGAGTCTGTCAGATACGGACAACTTCAAGGAAGTCTTCAAGGAGGGATTAGTCTCGTCGACAGAAAGATCAGACTACGATGTAGTTTCCCTCAAGTCCACTCTCGACACTCTTCGTGCTACTAAAGGAGCGAAGGGCAAACTCCTCCAACCTACCGTATCTTCTCGATCTCGTTCGGTAGACCGATCAGTCAGAAGTAAGCGTGGAATGTCCTCTACCCGTAAGCCCCCTTGGATCCCCCCTCCCGCAGCTTCGTATTAGATTGTTTATACAGTACACCCGTAATAGTGAACAAGTGAGATAAAGGAGGGATGGAAGAGAGTGAGAGTGTACAGAACATATTGCATCCCTCGCACTATCCAAGCCAACTGAAATCAGCGAATGGGTAGCTGCTTATAATTGTCTCTGAGGCGAATGAGTTCGCTTTTTAGCTATGGGTAACTCACAGAGGAGAATACGACGAAGTAGACGGATACTGTAGGAAGGAGGAAGAGAATGGTGACGAAGAGACACGTAGACACGAATAACTCACGAGCGTCCACTTCCACTGAATCCACGCGGTCTCTCAAGGACAACATTCTCTCTTCTTATATCTATCTTTCAGTATCTAGTCATTGCGTACTAGGAAAGAAAGGGATTATCTCCGATGGACTACTTATATCCAAGTATCAAATATCCCCTCCGTACCTGAGTGGATTCCACTTCTTCCCTCGCATAAGCCTCCACGAAGCAACGAAGGCTCGCAGCATTAGCTTGGATAATCTCAATCGATAGTTATTGCATATTAGGAAAGGTCAAACTATAGATGTACTGGACACACTCGAGAGTTTATCACAAGGGAAAGGGGAAACGGAAAGACCAGAGCCTAAAATGGTAATGGAGAAGGGGGGGTTGTAGTGGAGACTAGCGAGATCTTCGGACACGGAAGGAGAGTCCAATGAGGCCGATTGTATAGAAGAGAAGAATGAAGGCGAGCATGAGCAACTGGTCGAGCCAGAGATTAGAGGCCGAGAACGAATACGAAGACAACACCTGACGATTACGGTATCTATCTTACGGTCCATCTATTTTGAACCATGTACAGCTACCGCATTCTTTCAGTTTGCGATAGCTACCGTACCTGATCCCTCTCCTTCGTTCCCCATTGCGTCGCGTTGAGACCATTGACGGCATTCCACTGGTTAATCGTCAACGCCTCGAACCCATACCTGCACATCAATATGACCTCACAGAACATGCTACCGTACTCTACCTGAACCACGATAGGTACTGTATCCAACTGATGTAAGAGGGAAGAGCACCGACGTTGGCATACAAACCTCCCGTGAGGGAGAGCAGAGTTAGGATCGGGCCTGACGAGAGACAATAACAATAACACACGTTCACTGCTTTTCGGGCAATATTGTGAAAGATCTGCAGGTGTACAAATTAGAGGTTATCTGGTCTACCAATTGCTCACATCGACCCCGTTAAATTGACGGCCCATCGACGATTCGATTCGACAAACCAACGATTGGGTTTTTTGTGCCTAGATATAAATGCATGCTAGGTATCCTAATTACTGTTTGTCTCTATCTGTATGTAATTTTTCGCTCTGACGTGGACGGCTAAAGAGAGAGGAATAGAGTACCTCCTAGAGATACAGCCACTGCATATGAGGGGCATACTGTAGACAACATGACACCGAAGGCAGATGAAGACTGCTCGATGAGAAGAGAGATGAGACAAGCCAGCAGAACCTGAGAGGGTACGGTAGGCGAAGGAAGGGACGGTAGAAGGATCTATCGGAGAACATACACATGGCACAGTAGGATAGAGGGGGGAGGTACCGAAAGCATAATGTGTATTAGATTATTAGTAGAAAGGTTACGGTACCTGGGAGATGGAGGCACTGAAACCGACCATCCAATAACAGATAAGAAGCATAACAAGTCCATCCATCTGAAGGGAATACGGTAATGAGAGAGGGAAAGGAGGGGATTACGGTAAAGAGAGGAACGTATGACAATGATTTGGAGAAGAAGTACGAGAAGATATTGTAGAGACCGTCGTGGTATTCCCTTTAATGGAGCCATTTCACCCTTTCTTCAGCATGTACATACCGAACAACGAGAGGATAGTCCATGGGAAGGAAGGTTATGATACCGAAGAGGGTGGAGTATCTGCAGAGAAGATAAGACTAGTGAATGGAGAGAGGAGAGAGAACTAAGACTGACGTCAATTCGGCCACTATGTAGAAGAGGGCTCCGTTGATGTTCGAGATGCCAACCGATGACAATGGAGTACGGAGATACAGTAACCCGATGAACAGACCCATTATTATCTTCTGCAACACTACTTTCACTTATTTCCTTCGTCCATCACTCGCCTGTGTCATCTTAGCTTGGAATAAAGAGGGATTTCTCCAATTGTCCAATGCTGATCTGTAGAAGAGAGCAGATATCTGAAGGAGCGGTCATTCGCAAACCAACGACTGGTAATAGCGATACCTACCTGTGTTCCCAATCCAACCTTCTCCCTTCCCTTCGGAACACTCGTCTCTTGAATGCTGTCCAGAACACTCTCCAATTCCCTCCCGTATTCACTCATCTTCCAATGACTGCAGATTCCCTCGATTCTCTCTCGACACATCTGCAACCATTGCATTCTATTCTGGTCCTCGTGAAGTTCCCCTTCTTGGTCATGTGATCCCCTTTCATATTCCCCTTCCCAATCAAATAGCAACCTCCTCTTCATGGGGAACGACAGCCAATGTCTGTATGATGAGATCGGCGGGATTGCAGTCTTGGGGACAGGGATAACCAGCCGATTCGAAGAAGCGAAGGGACGTCTGGGGGGAACCGAGATAGGCTGTACGGCCTCCCGCAAGGAAGAGAACCTGACAAGGGAAGGGCAAATACTTAATATCAGATCCAGATATGAGACCACCACCATTCGATAGAGCGGGAAAAGTTGTGCTAGTAGGCCGAAAAGATTTTGCCGACGTCCACACATCTTCGAGGAATCCGACGTCAAAGATTCTGGAGGATTCTGCATTACCCTAGCCACCGCTTCCTCTACCCCAGCCGGCGACCTTCGTTCAGCTGGTAGGCGGCGCAGTAGGGAAGAGGGCGGACCGCTGTGCGGGAGCCTATTGGTTCGGATCCCCTTGGATGCAAAGTTTTTGCAAGTCCCCAGGACTTGTGATTTTCAACTTTTTCAAAAAAATTATTTTCATACACAATTCCTGTAGATATATCAACACAAAAACAGTTTTTTTCACTCCATTACATCTGATTATTCCCCATATAGGTAAGGTTGTGTAAAACAAAGTCTTACTGCTACGTTATCAAAGAGCGAAAACCATAAGTAAAGCAAATAATCATCATCCTGATCACACGATAACGATCAGTTTCATGATAATGCATCGGTATAGTTAGTAGATTGCATAGATAGTCAGCCTTATAAAAACTGATGCGATCGCCAGTTCATCACTGGATGAGATGTAAACGAGTAATATCTGTAATTTATCATGAAGATTTTTATGAAAGATTTTTTTATGTAAGATCATTCATGTTTTTTTCACTATGCATGAAGTGAAAAAAACATGAATGATCTTACATAAAAAAATTTTGAAAAAGTTGAAATTTTTTTTATTTTGAAAAAGTTGAAAATCACAAGTCCTGGGGACTTGCAAAAACTTTGACTCCGAGCGGACCCGAACCAATAGGTTTCCGCACAGCAGTCAGCCCTCTTCCCTACTGCGCCGCCGACCATCTGAACGAAGGTCGCTGGCTGGGGTAGAGGAAGCGGTGGCTAGGGTAATGCAGAATCCTTCAGGAATCTTTGACGTCGGATTCCTCAAAGATGTGTGGACGTCGGCAAAATCTTTTCGGCCTACTAGCACAACTTTTCGCGCTCTATCGAATGGGGGTGGTCTCATATCTGGATCTGATATTAAGTATTTGCCCTTCCCTTGTGAGCATCAGGGGTGGGAGGGTACGGTGGGCGGAGGGCTACGCTCTCTCATATTTAAGAGACAACTCAGTTGTACTGAGAGTTAAACAGACCACAAATGTGCTTACTCAGCTGTTCAGGTAATGAGAAGTGAAACTAACCGAGTCGAAGAGGGAGTATATCTGAGAGGCAGGCTGGTGTATCGTACACAGCACTGTCCTTCCAGAATGCGCCAATCGGGAGAGAACACGCACTACCGCTCTGAACGAGACACTACCGTACATGCAACTACCGTATCCTACTATCGAAAGACCCCGAGGAGTAACTAACTCAGCCATATACGAGTCGAGTCCGGTGGTGGGTTCATCGCAGAAGAGAAGGGCGGGATTGGAGAGTAGTTCACAGGCGAAGGTCAGTCTACGAGCTTCTCCTCCTGTCCAACATTATGCATACTTATTCATTCCTCTATTTTGTTCTCAAAATGTAGTAGATGTATAATAGATATAACAAGGCCTTCTAATGGACAACACACCCCGATACCGTATCCCTACCGTACCCGAAATTCCCTTCTTCTGTCCGATGACTCCAATGTAGGTGTTCTGACACCGCCACAGACCGAGTTGTCTCAGTACGGTATTCACTCGTTTCTCTCTTCGCTCGGATGAAGCACGTAATCGAAGGCGAGCCTGAGTGGTTTACCAATACGACCAGAAGGCAAAAGATACTCTGTTACTATTTACTACTCTATTATATAGGCAGTCAAAAATAACAGAATGGCTAGATCGTAAAGTGCACAGTTACATAAACTACGAGAACTAGAGATGGTACCTGTATCCAGAGATACTCCTTGACAGTTAAAGTCCCAATGAAGAGTTCCTCTTGCTGAGCGTATCCCGACAGAGAAGTTATGCGATGTGCGATCTGAATGCACCTGGCTAGCATCATCTACCACATACAGGTCAAGCTACAGTACCCCACAAGAGCAACTTACTGTATGCCCATTAACTAGAACATCTCCCTGTACACACAATCCCTTCAGGTTTCGATGCAATAGCGTATTGAGAAGAGTAGTCTTTCCTGCTCCACTGCAATCGATCCATTCTCATAACCCTTCCCTTCCCTCACTCATCAAACCATTCTAATAATGAATAACATCTCGCTCTACCTCGCTCCCATCAACGCAAGTAGTTCTCCGGGTTTCGCCTGACCGCTAACCTTCAATCACCTATCTTACTCCATCTTACAGTAACCCCTCTCTTACCGTCTCCCGAATACAGTAGCCCTACTCACATCGCTAAGTAGTTCTCTTCCTCCTTTCGCTACATGAACCCGAATGTTCTTCCACGATAACGTTATCGGATCAACGCTCTCAAGTATGGACTCGCTAAAAGTAAAGTATTAGAAAGAAACATTTTCCAACAAGTATTAATGCTTAGCGACATAGCTTTTTCATTCTTCATAAGCCCATTTTCCAAAAACACCGATAAGGATCGCCCAAGCAAACACACTTGACAACAACGACACGTCGTTACCGCAACAAAGGGGGAGTAATACTGTAGCAGACTTACTTGATTGAGTGAGTCCCTCCATAGTCGGATATCTCCGTGAGAAGCAGGGACTGATCCTCGTAGTCTCCTTCCATTCACTCTCTTCTCTTCCCTCTCTTCACCCCCTCCCCTCCCTTATCTTATCGATGAGTCCAAATGGACAGTAGTAAATGATGCGAGAGAGAAGGACGAAAACTGAGACAGTGTAGAGAAGAGCATAGATAGTATGGGGACAACAGGACAACAAGAGAGGGGGGATTGGTATACAACTCATGTTGAAGGGAGTATCATAACCAGAGAACGAGTGTGTCCAGTAACCAATCAAGAAGAAGAAGCATTCGATACCTGTCGACGTATATTTCGAAGCAGAGAATGTGAAGAGTGAGAAGAGAGAGGAAGTCGGAGAGAAGAGCGATACTGAGGGAGAAGCCGAGGAGAAGAGAGGAGAGGAGACTGCACCAGAGGGGAAGCACACGGGTCACTCCCATGAACGCTGCAATCCACTACTTATTCTCGTATTTAGCATCGACTGCCTCCTTCAATCAGGAAAGTTCAATCTACCGTAACCCACTCTGCCAGAGATAGATGTGATACTTGAAGAACTTGGCCAGAAACAGATTGAGAGGCTCATTCAGCTTGAGACCGGCTGGGTTTTGAGTGAGCCAAGTGATCAGCTGGAAAGTGATACGGTAATCAACTACAGTAACGCAACAGTTCTGCATTATCAAATGAACTGGTGGATTACGGTAAGGACTCACATTCCCCAGATCGTCAACCCTCTCATCAACCCATGGCCATAGGAAACTCGGTTCTGCGGAATTGCGAACGAACGAGAATATGAGCAATCCGACCAACGAGTCGACCACGATCGCAGCCACCCTTCCCCTTAGACCAACGTCTCTTTCCCCTCCATCCCTCTCACCTCATCTCCCCCTTCCCCTTGTCTTGCAACACTCTCATCACCGCACTGTACTTGTCCAATCCCCCGACTGTCGCGTGTATTCCAATCATTTATAAGCTCTCTGTTCACAACTCATTCAGTGGAATGGATGATACACAAGTACATTTGAGGTCGATAAAACTACTCGTTGGAATGCACACAAGAGACAGACTAAACCGACACTTTATCACGTGGATACTCCCTAGTGCTTAGCTGCCGCGGCCTCAAGCTTTGCCTTGAGGGAAGCGGGCATCTCGGGGGGAGGGGGACGGGGGATTTTGAAGGCTACCTTCACCGAGTCATAGATGAACCACTGCAGGGCAGTCAGGGTTCCGATCATGATGATACGAGGAGTCAGTCCCTTCCACAGACCAGCGAAGCCCAGCTTCTTGATGATGGATCCAGCAGAAGATCCACTGTCCTGGTTCAGCTTGGAGACGATGGTGTCTGCGGGGTGGGAGACCACTGCACAGAAGACTCCCGCTATGTAGCCAGCCACGAAGGTGACGAGGAGTTGCTCTCCCTTCGAACAGTCGGCACGAGGCTTGGGAACCACGTGCTTGTACAACAGTTCCACCGTTCTCTCGAAGCAAGCGAACTTCATCATCGTGTAGGGGATCTGTCTCAACCAGAGAGGGGGCAGTCCCTTGTAGAATCCAGTGAGTCCCTCAGTCTTCATGATCATGGGGGCACATCCACGAAGAGTGGGCGGAGCTCCGGGTGAGGTCTGGATACGGACCTTAGTGGCCTCCATGGGGGCGAGGAGCATATCGGCGAAGAACTCGGCCGAGGCAGAAGCTGCCAGGTACAGGGTGGTCCTCCACTGGTACGCCAGTTCCTGAACAAACACTTATATTACTATCTAATACAGCTTGTATCAACTATACCCATGTTATGCTTCATACATTGACGGCTGATTTCTCTATCTTGGCAATAGAAGCGAAGCATTTTACAGCTTCCTACGTTAAACAAGGTATGCTAACTAAAAATAGGAACAACTAGAGCATAAATTACCTCTCCGATGGCATCAGCATAGACGTTCTTGAAAAGCTCGTAAAATCCGAACTTTCCAAGTCCCTGAAGGGAGTATCCGATGAAGGTCGGAGCCCATCCCTTTCCGAGTGCACGAACTCCCTCTTCTGCCACCGTCGTACGGAATCCAGACAGGATTCCCTTGTACTTCTCAGGGTTCACCTTAACTTCGCTTTCAATTAATTTTTATATGAATAAAACAACTCAACCTCTCCCATCGCTAATCCTTCAATGACTCGGGTTTCTCACTATTCAATTCTAGATCGAAAAAGTTCAATTTTTAAAATTTCTTACATTTTCTAAACTGAGGCTATTGATGTTTGAATTTCATTGAAAGAAGTTAGTTCAGACATGGATTAATAGAAGAAAGATTAATGATGTTAAATAGGGGGAAATACCTGAATACGGCACTTGACGAGATCAAGAGGTACAATGGCCGTGTGAGTAATACCGCAAGAGAGAATTCCACCCAAACCACACAGAGCATAGAACTTGGCAGATCCATACTCTACTTCGTCACCGCCTGGAAGACAATTGGTTAGTTAAAATCATTCGACTGATATTACCTAGGGCAATACTTGCTACCGTTGAAGTTACCAGCTGTACAGCAATATTGACTACACCCGTATGGCCATTATATGACATCCACTCAATAACCCCATCTACTAGCTGGGTAATGCAATAGAAATAGAGAAATATCCATGATCCAACAACGAAGACAATCCCGAATCCCGCGTCCTTTTGGGGAGAACGCGCGAATACAACTTTACCAGCCGTTTCCGAGGTCATGCTCTTCTTCCATAAATGAAATGCGTGGAAAGACAAGCTTAGAGACAGCGAACAGATCGAAACACGAGATGCACCCCCTTGCCACGTAACGAATTCCGGCACTCCGCCTCTTTCACCTAGCGCGAGACAGGCAGCCCTATTGAGCGCGTTAATATTTTAGTACTTCACGAACAAAAAATAGATAAGGTTGTAACAAATTAGATAACATGCAAGCATGCAATTAGACGATTACAAACGAAATACTCACTTCCTGCAGCTGGTGCACCGCATTTGGCGGTTCTGAGGCAAGGGACGGAGAAGGGGTTAGTCTTCGACGACTCGGAAAGGTCCGATGAAATGCCCATCGTGAGAAAGCCTTCAAAAGACATGTTCCAACTCATACCGATTAAAATACATCACGCGCGACAAAACCTAAGTCTTCCTTAGAAACGATGCCTTAAAAAGAAAATATTAGGTGGATTTACAAGTTAGATGCGATTAAAGCATATAGACTTCAACGAAGAACCTTCATTGACTTGAATCATTGGACATATTGCTGGGAAGTAACGAGACAATTATTGTATAATTTTTATGTATACTGTAGTCTGAGCATGAAATTCCCACGTGGCACGTGTGAAAACTTTCAGGAACAGTGAGAAACTGTTTACTGGTCGAGAGTGCTAATAAAACAAAGAAACAAGAAGCAACCAGGCGGAGAAAGATCAACAAGGTAGGCACAGATCACACAGTTCTCAGAGGTAAAGTCGATTCTGGGTGGGACCATTTGAAAAATTTGCGCATCATTTATTTCTGGCAAAATTCCAATTTTCATAGTGTGATTTGACGGATTCCAACTTTTTAAATATTGCTTATATAGCTTTGTCTACTGTCTTTCGTCCTTTCACGGTTACAAGAATGTATATTAGTAGCTGTTGAAGCGTTACTTAATCTAATAATTAATTTAACAAAGTTTTGTTGTCAATTTATAGGATATGAGCAAATTTATCATTCAGATCTCTTCTTTCTAGACGAAATCCTCGATGTCGGGTGATGAGGAACTACGGCAGGTTTGAAGTTACCTTAAAAAGTTCAGCGAAATCAAGTTATTTCCCTCAAAAGTCATGACTTTGTTTGAATCACTGGTGTGCATCGTAGTCGAGACAATGCTGCTTGAATAGATCGGTCGTCTAATACTCACGGAGTATTAAGTAATGATTACGTCATTTTATGTGTGTGTTTCAATTTTGAGAATTGAAGACTGAAGCTTTGCAGGCCTTTCGTGAGCTCGCTATGAAAGCAAGCGAGTCAAAGCAGAAGATTGCTCAAGGAGAGGCTTTGAAGCAACAGGCACTAAGGGTCAGTTACGTTTATTCTTTAGAGGTAAAACTAGGATTGCGAAGCAATACAACCAATAAATGCATGTAGCGAGTTCACACCTGTGTATTTATTCTCGAAATTCCTGGTGAAGGGGTACTGTAGGTCGTACATGGTATTACTGTCACAGGTATCAAAGAGCTATTAAATATCAGAGAGCTCCATACAATTTTATCTTGTAAGCCTAGCTTGCAGTCTAAACATACTGCTTTGGTTTTCTTTTGAAGCTATCTTGTATTTTGTGATACAGTAATTACTGATTGGTTTTAAATTGTAGATTATCAAGCTAACCTATTGAAATTTTCTAGGAATCTGAAAGTGCTGTAGTTAATCGGAATATGTCTTACTCTTTATTCAAAGTGATTACTTTCAGAGTGAGAAGGCATCCCGATTAGCTGCACGGCAATTGGCTGAATTGGGAGAACGGCCAACTTTTCGAGCGAACGGGCGATTATTCATTCTATCGACACACACAGATGAGATGAAGAGACACGAAGATGAAGCGAATCAATTCGCTGTGAAAGTACAGAATATCGATAAGCAGAGGGAGTATCTAGAGAAGAGTGTGGAGGAGAGTGAGAAGAACATACGGGAGATGGTTGAACAACGGAGGGGGGCTGAGTGATCTTTGATCTCTAGTGGGAATATTGATTGATTGATTGACAGCTTTACTAATGTTGTCTCTTCCCTTGATTCACTATGGTTATTGTTGATTGATAATGTTATCTGTCGTATGCCATTGATAAAGAAGAGTGCATTCATTGAAGACACTGTATGAGTGTTAGAGGCAGCTGATTCCCATTGTGTCTATGCACTGATCTACTCTCTCCCTCCCTTCCCCTCCCCTTTCATCCCATTCATTTGAATTCTCGCAGTTATGCCTGCTCCCTCTTCTCTCCTCGACCACGTGGGTCAATCCAACCACTACCTTCTGCAGTTCTGGGATCAACTA
This sequence comes from Micoletzkya japonica, assembly GCA_900490955.1. Classification (NCBI taxonomy): domain Eukaryota; kingdom Metazoa; phylum Nematoda; class Chromadorea; order Rhabditida; family Diplogasteridae; genus Micoletzkya; species Micoletzkya japonica. The sequence goes on along the minus strand of LS847489.1, from coordinate 336,130 downwards.
ACGGCCAATGAACAGAAGGCTTTCGAGGAGCAAGTGAGTTGTTGTACACTAACTACTCAACTTAGCTTCTCCCTATCCTTTTGGAACTTATTGTCCTGAATGTATTGAGTTCAGCTCCTGAACGTGGACTTCGAGAAGAGCAAGGAAGCCTTCGAAGATTCAGCACACGTCGTCGCCCCTCCGCAGTCCGATCTGTCTCCCATCGATGACAGTCGACACATTGTCAAGAACGAAGCAAGGAACGAGTGGAGAAAACACTACAGTGCCGGTGTGTACACTTGAATTGAATTGACTTGGTTGATGACGATGATGATTAAACGGGAGGGGAAGGGTGTACTTGTTAAGGACTGAAAGCGATCAGCGAGGGACAAGTGGCTGTGGTCGTGTTGGCAGGAGGACAGGCCAGTCGGTTGGGATCCGATAAACCGAAGGTGAGGGAATAAGGGGGAGTGATAGGGGTATCACACAGCAGGACAGCCACAATAGACTAGCCCCACTCGATCACACTATGAAAATGGACGATTATTTCAAGTGGTTAGAAATCACGCTTATGAATGAGTTGTAGGGGACGTGGTAGGGCGCAAGGAATAGGTTCCATTTTGTTTTCGGTCAAAAGTTTCACAACGAAGTCGTATATTCTATGATTTGGAGGGGTGAGATGAGGGAAGGTAAGAGCAAGGCTAATTGCAGGGAATGGTGGAACTGGGAGTGCACGTGAGTTCCCACGACAGTCTCTTCGGAATGCAGGCTGCGAAGATCGCGAGACTTCAGAGAGTCGCCTCAGGGCACTTCCCCGATAAAGTACCCATCATTCCATGGTGGGCACAGGGGGGGGGGGGTCTCGCGTTTATCGCACTCTTACGGTTGTTTGAGAAATGAACAGGAACACGTTTAATTTAATTGAACTTGATTACGGACTAGTCGACGAACAATGCATGTTGTAGGATCGTGATGACTTCAGCTTCAACCGACGCCACAACGAAGGAATACCTTGCGGTACGGGATCCTCCCCTGTAAACCCGACTGACTTATGCTACACGAGTGGTTGATCGGTGTTGTTTCTTGCAGGAAGTGATCAAGGACAACCGTCTGACCGACGTCTCGTTCATCTGTCAGGATGAGATGCCTGCCTTCGATATGAACGGACGATTCCTTCTGGCTGACAAACACAAACTGGCCACTGCTCCCAGTCAGTACTCTTCATTCTTAAAGGGTCCCTCCGACCATCTCATTCATTTCAAGAGATAACCAATTAAGAGTGGTTGATTGATTGTGAAAGACAAGAGAATGAAGAGACGCAGACAGCGAGAGAAATCTTTGCGCAGCCTTTTCTCAGCAACGGCGAAGTTTCACCTAAAAAGGAGAGCATGAGACTCAGGACATTGAGAGCTATCCAATGATGCCAAAAATGCATATGGTAGATATGCCTGGAGGGGTCCTTTATTACAAGCGCCAAAAAGTTTGACATAAAACCGTTCCGGCCGTAGCCTCATGCCTCCTAAAGACCGTCTATGAAATAGGAAAAGTTTGACATTTTCAACTTACAGTAAGCCACACCAACGGACTATCGCAAAATGACAAGCAACATTTGGTTGCCGCTTCCTCCTTTTTCGAACCACTGTTATTGTGAAATGAATA
>LS847489.1:273090-333666 GCA_900490955.1 Micoletzkya japonica | reverse complement strand
ATTTTCAACTTACAGTAAGCCACACCAACGGACTATCGCAAAATGACAAGCAACATTTGGTTGCCGCTTCCTCCTTTTTCGAACCACTGTTATTGTGAAATGAATAAAAATAACCACGAAAAACGTTAAACATCTGTACTTAGTGAGAATGAGATAGCTAGCGGCCGGAACGTACCGCCATAACATGAGTCTGACACAAGGAACTCAAAGTGACCCAGAGCAACATCGCGCAGTCGTCATTGGCGATGTACGAACTATTTTAATACTATAATAACCTATGAGCATGAGGAAGGGTGTGAAAGATACTCGTAGAGGGGGTACACTTAATGTATTGCGGGACTATCGATATGAGTGATAGGGATAGCACCCCTGCAGGGAAGGGTGTCCCATGCAGTCATTGAGAGTGTCAATAAGTGAGGGTCTGTATATTCGTGTATTCGTGTATCGGGTAGTCGACTTGTTAGATGTCGGTCGTTCAAACACTCAAAGTGGCCCGGTTTACACTGAGATTGTCTCGATATCTGGTAGGGAAGAAGAAGAGGAAAGAAGGGAGGGGGAGGGAAGGGGACAGACCCCCTTTAGGGAGGGAAGGGACATGGACACTCTTTATTTGGTCAATTGATGAAGTGAGGGACGAGACAAACTGCGATGGCCTCGGGTGGAGTACTGTAGAGAGGGGAGGGAGAGAATGGGGACTGTAGGACATAGTGTCACTCGCCTCTTGAGGGAAGGATAAGAGACTTGACATGGAAATAGACACGACGAAGTTAGTTGTGTGTATAGTGGAGATGAAAGGAGAGCAAGAGGGGGAGGGAGATGATACTGGGTTAGTTGTGGGGGCATAGATGGGAGATTGGAACAGTCGCATGTAGAAGGAGACGAATTGTGTTGAGATGGCAACGGGGGACTGTACTCCGTTTTGTCTGGGGAACTGGAGAATCTGGAGAAGAAGGGAGTCAAGTATGTACACGTGTACTGTGTCGACAACATTCTGGTCAAGGTTGGATTTATACAAAGTACAGTAGATGGAGGTGAATGGATAGCACATAGGGATGCGTCTTTGTGGGGCATCACATACCACACGTAGGAGTGTTGCAGGATTACTGTAGCTCTACAGTAACCCCTTACACCAAACCCCTTAAGGTCGCCGATCCGTACTTTGTTGGTCTTGCCGTTGATAAGGGAGCAGACTGCGTTGCCAAGGTTAGTTGTTTCATTCTTCTCCTACAGTATCCAAAGTTGACTACAGTATCCTCCCATCCCCCTACAGTATCCCCTTATCTCTCTAGCACCAAGAATATATCTCCCCTTCCCTTGCCCTTCTCTCATCATCTCTTCATTAGTCTCTTCTACTGCGGGTATCGCTTGTCTCTTCTCTTTCCTTGTCATTTGGAGATTATCCCGAAGCAGTCGCCTCATCATAGCCGCTCTCCCTTTTCTCCCTCTTTCCCTCCCCCTCCCCTCCCCCAATCCCCTCCCTCGTAACCGATCTCGGTCCCCTTGTAACCCTCGCAACCTCCCCCTTGTCCCTTGTCTACAGCTGCAGCTTCTCTTCGGGTCAATCTGATAGCCAAACAGCGGATTGCATGGAAGGGCTCTTCACTTGTAAGAGTGAAATGGCATATTGAGAGGGAAGAAGGGAGGGGGAGGGAATAGAGAGGGAGGGAACCCTCGAAGGGATGAGTACCCCGAGGCTGTCTTGTCCTTATTATTGCCCCCCTTCCTCCCAGTACTTGCCTCTTCAATAATCGACGATGAGAATACACCAAGTTCGTAGTGGAAATAGAGAATGGAAGAGGGGGGATGACGAGCATTGAAGGGATTTAGAGAGGGATGGGGGTCGATTGGAGGGAGTAAGAGATAGTTTGGTGGTGATGAGATGAGGTAGAACATGAGAAGGGATGAGAATGGAGGAATGGTTGCAGGCGGTGAAGAGAGAAGACCCGAAGGAGAAGGTGGGGGTCATCTGCCTGAACAAGGGGAGACCCGCCGTCGTCGAGTACTCAGAACTGGGAGAATTGGCCGATCTGTGAGTGGGGGAGGGAGAGAGAGTATGGCTATGTCATTGCAGTAGTCTCCCGGATGGACGTTTGGCCTACCGTGCAGGGAACATCGCCAACCATCTCTTCTCGCTCGACTTCCTCAAGAGGTTCTCCCTTCCCTCTTCATCTCCCCTTCAATACTCCCCCCTTTCCCCTCGATTCCCTTCAGTTTCTGCACACGCGACTTCCATCTTCCGTATCACAGAGCGCTCAAGAAGATTGCGTATGTTGATGGCCATGGAAAGCTGGTAAGTTGTGAGGGGGAGGGGAGGGAGAGGGAATGAATAGCGAGAGGGACTACAGGTGAAGACTACGGAGAACAACGGAATCAAACTGGAACAATTCATCTTCGACGTCTTCAGTCGCAGTGAGAACTTCTACATCGTCGAGGTGGAGAGGGACGAGGAATTCTCTCCCTTGAAGAACCCCGATTCTGTGGGCAAGGAGTGTCTGTCTACCTGCAGGTATCTAGCACCATACACCCTTTTCTCCATTAGATCTCTTGATAATTTGAAATTTCATACAGTGTTAGGCTGATCTGCTCACGTATGACTAGTATGATACTATAGAAACATCGCAGTCGTATCATTATCAGTTAGCCAGTTTCCTCGTAACTTGTTTCCCTGCAGGAAAGACCTGGAACGTCTGCACACTTCGTGGCTGGTTTCGATTGGAGCGAAGGTTGATCCGAATGAGTGGCATGTAGTGAAGGCCAGTCGGAGTTACGATGGAGAGGGACTCGATGAATTCCTCGGAGAGAACAACATCCCCCGTGTTGTATCCTAAGCTCACTTTTATGCTAATTCACTTGTAATATTGTAAGCTAAGTTTTGCATGTGCATTCCATGTCCGATTGTGATTAAAAAGGTGGTCGAGAGTAAATGATATACGTGCCTTTGTCATTATTGACACACTCTCGTCATATTGAACGACCCCTGCTGTTAGATAGTCAAGACTAGCGATTGAGTGGGAAGGGCTTAGGGGAGTCTGGATGAAGAGACGGGAGGGGAGGGGAGGGGGCGGAGTCAGCCAATCAGAGCACAGCAACCCGCCCTCGACTAAGAGACTACTACTGACACAGTCATTCATCTCAACCTCTCTCCATGACTTCGCTTCCCTCGAGTGAGTCTCCTTAGGATTCTTAGGATCCTTAGCGTTCCTTAGTCGTAACTCAACCCTTTAAGGCCGAATTCTATTGGACGTTCCCTGTAGAGTGTGTCACGATCACTCATCAGGGAAGCATTACGGTATCTTCTCTTGTGATGGCTGTGCAGGTTTCTTCAAGGTGGGGTGGTCCCTTCATCCCTTAATTGGCTGACTCTCCCATTCAATTGCTAATCTTCTCAGCGTTCAATCCGTCGTCACCGTCAATACGTGTGCAAGAACAAGGGGAACGGAGACGAGGGTCGTTGTATCGTCGATAAGACCCACCGTAATCAGTGCAGGTTCGCTTCTTTTCGTGGCGGGAGCTTCCGTCGATTCAACTTGTCTCCATTGTCTTCTTAAGGGCTTGTCGACTGCGAAAATGCGTCGAGATTGGGATGAACAAAGAGGCAGTTCAACACGAGAGAGGACCGAGGAGTAGCACTCGAAGTCGATTGGGGACCAATGTGAACAACCACTCCTTCTTCCCTCTTCCCCCTTCATCCATGGTACTTTACTCCTTTGATGACACAAATCAACCTTCTACTCTTTCCATCACTTTCACTCTGTCACTACGTCCTGCTGCGTAGAATAGACTCGTATGCAAATTAAGAGAGTGTAGGTGAGAGAGAATGGAAATTAGAGAGACGCAGAGACATTCGGAATTTCGGAACTCGGAATGGGTAAAACGTCGTGTCTGTCTTATGTACAGTTGCTCTCATCTGTCCCGTTCTTCTCTTCAAATTGACATTTCATAGTCCAATATGTTCTTCCTCTCCCTGTTTCACCTCCATTTATCCTCGTTTCACCCATGTCATCACCCATTCTTCCCTCTTCATCACTTCTCCCCTCAACTTCTCTCTACCGTATCCCCGCTTGTCGTTTAGAGAGCGACCTTTGTTGTAGACGCTAATTGAGAACTGGTTGTGAGAGGAGAGGGAGTGACTCGGGTACTGTAAGCGGATACTGACGACATGACTAGTGGGAGGGAAGTGGAGAAACGAGCGAAAAGGGACAAATCTGTCCATTTGGCTGCGAGAGAGGAGGGAATACACAGTGGAGGGACGAGTGATAGGGGGTCTTGTAATGGAGACATTGCAGCTAGAAGAGGTTCCTCTCCTTCACTCTCCCCTCGACTGCTCCCCTTCAACTAGTCGACCCGTAGCCGAGATATCAGCCCGACTCTTCTTCGAGGTCCGTCCTCCTCCCCTGTCCAATATCCCTTCCTTCTCCATCTTCCCCTCCTCTAACTCCTTCCTTTCCAGATCATCGCATGGGCTCGCGAGCAGTTGTCCCTTCTGTGTGTACCCCCAGTCGAACAAGTCCGTTCCCTTGTCTCCTTCCCTTCTTCCCCCCATATCCACTCTCTTCTTCCCTTTCTCCTCTACCGTATCCCCTTCTCCTTCCCTAAGGCACCACTCGACTTCCTTCACTTCTCACTCTCATTTCTCATGTGTGAACAACAACGATTCGCATGCAACCCAAATGCCATATTGGCAATCTGAGAGGAGAGAGAAGTTGGAGGGAAGGAGAAAGGGATAGCGGATGTGGGAGAGTAAATGGTGGACAAACTGCGAGTGCAACATGCTTCATATCGAGAGGAGAGAAGAGAGGTATTACAGGCAAGAACAATGCAGTGTGCATGGCCCACTCTCTTTCTTTTACACGGAGTCGAGGGACGAACACTCTCAGCCAGTGTTATTGCTAGGGAAGCAGAAAGGATCGGCGAGGGGAAGGAGGTAAGCATACTGTAGTCAACGAGGATACGGTAGTCAACGAGGATACGGTAGTCAACGTAGAATGTGTAGATTGAGGTGGTGGCGTCGTTCGAACGACTGCAGTCCTTATCTCTCGATGCGAATGAACTGCGACTGCTCAAGTTGCTGTGTCTCCACCGAGGTAGTCCTTCTTCCTCCTCCATCCTTCCTTCCCTCGACCCTCTCATTCTCAGGTCGTCCCTCCTCTCCCTCGGGTACCATCTGCTATCTCCATCTCAGTGCTTATCAACAACTGACCCATCCGACTCAAGCCACCCGATTCCTTCAATGTATTGAACTGTTGAGTGGACCGAGTGAAGAGGTGAGTGGTGGGCATAGGGTAGACTGTCTCTCACTCAGGGAAGTATCCCTCAGGGGGAAGATAGCCGGAGGGAGTCATTTCAGTCGGTGGTCGCAGTGTGTTTCCGTGCTTCAATCGGAAGGACCTCAATGCACCGTCTAATCGACGCGACGTTTAACCCCCTCGGCTCACTCGTAATGCCTCCCTCCACCTCTTGTATGTCTCCTACCGACACTCCCGAAGAAGAAAGAGAATCGTTGCCGTCGAGGGAATCTGGAGAAGAAGAGGAAGACGAGGACGAAGAGAGGGAAGAGCGAGTGAAGGAGGAGACGAAGGATGAGGGAGTAGAGCTTGATTGAGAAGGGAAGAGGTAGATTGCCACAGTGCGATTAGCACCTTGGAGTGAGAATTGAGCGAGAAGTGAAGGGAAGGGAGAGAGACGATTAGGGGGAGAGGGACAGCCGGATGAAGACTATTACGAGACGGAGACTGACCATCCAACCCTTCTTCTGACTGACGACACGGGGTCGCTTTGCAATCCAACTACTTCCTTTCGCTTTACCATTCAATACTACAGTAACCCGTGTTCAACCCGATCCCCTTGTCCTTCCCTTTAATATTATTACCCTGTAGACTAATTGTAAGAGACACATGTGTGATAAAAAAGGTGCATTTTCTTGATCCCAGTCTCTCCCCCCCTTTTCTTATCGTCTTTTTATTGTATTGTATAATGCATAAACATATGGGAAATGGACATGCCCTTGCCATGTGTTGGTCATTGGCTCGTTAGGGATAAGGCAATGGAGAAGGGATCTAGTCAGATGTGCAGAAAGGGAGGTCAAACACTTTTGATGGAGAGTACCCGAAAGGCTTTGCAGCAACATTGAATGACTCATTTGTAATTTAGATGTACTCGATATAGCCAGTTCGTCTCTCGACAATAGACGAGTTGTGAGTCCGCGAGCGGTCTCCCTCATACACAACCACTTGTCGTGTGCAAGTCGGCACTACAAAGCGAGGATTATGTTCAGTCGTTCCCTTGTCTCTATTCTCTCGTGTCTACTCCATTGATACTTGTCGATTGTGGATAATCTATGAGAAGAGTCGCTAACCACTCTTTATCTCTTATCCCCTCACTCTTCCACTCAACGCTACCTATTTCTCCAAGGGAGATCTTTGTTTAGCGAAGAGCGATCTAACTACATAACTAACATATGAAAAGAGCTTCACGCACATTTTTTTTGAGAGATTCAAAAAATTTTTTGAGATTAAACGGCGTCAACCCCATTTAAAATTGTTCCTTTAATATTTTGTTTTAACTATCCCTCAAGCGCTTACCACGAAAATTTATAAATCGGATGTTGTGGGCGAAGTCATAATTTTTTTCAAAATTATTTATTCATTAAATCATTAAATAAAAAATAACTTATTACCGTAATTGATCATCGACATTCGATTTCAGCAGTACAACAAATGATATAAGCTCGATTGAGTCGCTTGAGATGCAAATGAAGATGATGCTTTCTCTTAGAACTAATTAAAAGAGAAGAAAACAAGTATAAAACGCTTTTTCAAACAATATAAAATGCTTAGCTGCGAGATGTAAAGCTACGGGGTACCAGCGCATGCTGAGGAATTCTCGAAAGAGAGGGAGAAGAACCGCGACAGAAAAGGGAACCCGGGAGAGGAATGACGGGGGGACTCGTAGAAGGGGGATACGGGGGGAGGGGGAGCGGGGATAGAACGGAGAGTCTACGAGGGAGTATCCTTCCTCTTCTTGTACTTCACTCCTCCCTTTCCCTTTCCTCGTCGCTTTCTCTTCGCCGTCCAATCAACGTCGTCATCGTCGTTTGACACCGGCTTAATTTGCCGATAATTAAGTTTCACCCTTTCCCACATTTTGTAAGTGCAGTAACCGAATCGCTATATCAAAGGCGAAAAACATATGCATATTAGTTAGTGTCCTACTAAACGTGCTAACAAGCTCACAAGTCAGAAAGAGTTGGTCATAACTCTTTTTTTTCCTTGTAGACCGCTGATAAAATAGTGTTAGATTTGATCCTCAAATGGCGGAAAAAATGATCTTCAATATGTGTCATGTCAACTCTTTGCACATCTTAAAAGTTTTAAACGGACGTGACTTTAATTGTCAGTCCAGCAGCAACTAGTTTGACACTACTGTAATTGCCGACTTTTAAGGTTTTTCTTTCTTTTAAATTTGAGAATAATTCAATATAATAGTGCTAATTATGGCAATTTATTGTGAAGAGCAGTGACATGCTGCACAGCCTGATGGATCCCTTGAGAACATACACGGGTGTCTTCTTCTCTAATTTGTGAAGGCTCTTCACGTAATTAGAGATGGTCAAAAGCAGCAATCCTAACCATACGTGCACGCAATGTCAAAGGGAAAGTCCCGCCCACTTCTGAGTGTTGGTTCTGGTGCGCCAAGTGCGGCATACTGTAGCTACACCACCATTTTCATTAATCCGCTAAAACTTCTAATGTGCAGGTTTAAGCAGCAAGCATGATGCTTTAGAGTCCCATACCCTGAAACACCGCCGAAAAAGAAAAGAAAAGGCATATAAACAAAAGCGGGAAAAAAGAGCTGTCGATAACGATCACGCTATTATGAAAAACAGGCCTTGGAATTTTGCCAAATCCGATTTTGATGCGCAACGACGCACGCAACGTACGTCAACGTATGCAACAACGTACGCAGCGTGCACATCATACGCGTCAGAAAAAAACTTCAAATAATTTCCCGCATTTTTTGCTGCGCTCCGGCTGCGTGCTTTCTACTTACTGGATGTTGAGTTCTTGGCATTGCGTGTACGCGGGCATGGCCCAGAAGTACGGGTGGTTGCCCCGATTTTCGAGCCGTGAGAAAAAAAAGGAATGGTCTTTTTAGATTTTTTTTTAGAGAAAAATTAGGAATGGCTATGGGAAAGAAGAAAACCGGTTTTACATGACTGACAGCCCCGTTATTGGGATGGTACCCCCATTTTAAAACTTTTATGCGGCTTACCTGCCCACGTATGATCCTAACCAGCCTTTTACTTTATGATTCTAGGGTGCGCCCATACTAAAGTTAACCGCCCACGTATGCTCGGCAACCAGGGTTCGCCAACCGATTCATAAAGTACATCATTTAGTAAAATGACATTCCCGACAGATAGTTGAGGAATAACGAGACGCAAGCATGCAAATTATGCTCTTTATAAATCAGTTTGCCAATAACTGCGCTAATCTCGAATATGTACCTTGACCAGCAAGTTTTTTTTTTTAAAATTTCCAAATTACCAACTTGAAAACCCCATTGCAACCTCCACAAGTGTTCGACTGTGTGCAAGAAAACTACCGTACATTATCACACATGCCCATCAAACACGATTTAGAGAAGGATCGTAGACCCAGAGAAGTCTGCCGTAACCTAATCTGTTATTTTTTATAACAGCGATTTCATCTAAAACCCGATGAGTAACGGCAGTCGTCCACTTACGAAAGCTAGAAAATCTAGCAATCGTTGAAGTGCTCTAACACTTAATGGTTCATTTTCCAAGGAACAATATCATTTCACCCTTTCATAATACTTTAGCAATATGTATAAATTAAACATGAAAGACTCTTTTCATAATGCTGGTATTGAACGACCTATGCCAGGATCCCCAGTTGTCTGAATACTCACAGGTTCCTCTTCACTGTGTGAATTTGACGAAGGATCGACCGAGTCTTCGTTTCCCTGTTGCATCTTTTGTCGAGCAGCCCTGCAGTAATTACACTATATGTGAGATATCCCGCAAAATATTATGCAGTCGTAAAGCTTCTAGATACAGGGACTAACTACAGTACTATCAAAACACGTTGAAAAATCCCACTAAAATGGCTACCGTACCCAATAAAACCGAAAGATATTTTATTGCTATCAGAATTAAAATTCAGTCTCCTGTCAATCTCCATACCGAGAGGAATTGCGTCCCATTCCAATACACTTGTCTAGATGAGGGGCGAAGCGAGTCGCAGCTATATTCCGGCCGCACTCGGGACATCGCACTTCATACTGTTTCCGAAGAGGAGAGTGGTCGACCGCTGCATCCACCTTCAAACAAGAGATACATCGATTACAAGGCAAAGGACAAAGCAAAGGTGCAGAATAGAGAGTCACCGATGTGGAAGTGGAAGGCTGAGGGAATTCGAGAGTGGCGAATCGAGACATCATCGAGGCCTCGCGATGCTCACAGAACACCTCTTCCAGCACCGCCATGTCCATGACGTACTCCAGCATGTCACTGGCCATCGCTGAACCCATCCTTACCCAACCCCCCATTCCAACCACAACTCACTGTCTACGTCGGCGTCCGTTATCTCGGGACTGCTCACTTCTGCGTGTTTCCCGTTTTGAAGTGTCACCTTAATGAGAGGATGGGCAAGGTTCCAGAGGACAGCTTACCTTCTTATGAATAGGAGTGCTCGGACCGGCGATCGAAGCGTCGAACAATGTCCCAATTTGTGACATTCAAATTTGAGAACCTGAAATAAAATGAGATATGACGAGAACGATAGAACTGAAGGTGTGAAAAGGTGTTTACTCGTGTAGTATGTCAGATTGGCGCAATGTAAAGCGTTCAATGAAGCCCCCAATAAAAGAAGCAAAATTGACAATTTTTATGTTCAAACTTTTCCGTGTCCTACAACGAGAAGCTACTGAAAGTACGTGTCGACGTTTCTCAATATGCACTCAATGCTCTACACACTAAATGGCGGCTCTGGTCATGTTACGGTAGGTTTCACAACGCTAGTTAGTAATGTGATTTTTTCCAATTCATTTTCCCACGACGTGTTGCCAGTCCGCGATGTGCGCGATTGCATAAGTACAGTAGGCTTGTAAAGTAGGTATAGCGCTGTGTCAAACTTCGAATATTAAACAGTTGAAGGCTACGCAAACCTTTAGAATGTATCTTTTGAAATAACTATGGCTCGCATTACACGCAGATAAATGCATTGATCGCAACAATATAAAGAAACAATTTATTTTGATCATTTTGAATGAACAGCAGTTGGAGGCCATGGTTGCCATACGGCCTATTCAAATTTTTCCCGCCAAAAGTTCGACCGCGTTGCTTGGGTGTTACGCGCTGCGTCACACATGTGTGACGACGCCCGGACTACAGTGCATTGGTTAACACGGCGTGTTTTCCGTTGTTCGAATGAGCGGTCTCCTTCAACTGGATCGGGTGGAATATGAATGCTCATGTCAAGAATGGCTCTCTTTAACCCGTCTAATCTTCTGTCGCCATTGCTCCATTCTTCGGTATGTCTCAGAGAGAGATTTGTCAGAGATGTTCTCCTCAAAAAATCTGGTTACATCAGTGGTCTTTCAGATGTTCGTCTTGTACAGCGAACGATATCGACTGTACTTTCTGTGCTAATTGTCTCGAGAACGTTCCAATCGGAGAAGCTCGACTTCGCAAGAACCGGTGTATCAACTGCCACGAGTGTCCTATTTGCAGTAAGTTCCATTCATATGTCTCGAAACCTTTCGTTGTATATTTTTGAGCAAAATTGTGGTTGTCTTTAATTTACTTCTAATGAATAGTTCTCTGCAGCGGCTCCCCTGACTGCAAATACCTCGAGTGATGCTGTCTTCCTGTCCTGTTCCACGTGTAGATGGTCTACCTATGAAAGTGACATCAAGGAACAACCCACAGCGAGCAACTGGAAAACGTACGTTCGTTAGTCATCGTATGTTATTTGCTTGTTCATTTTAATGAAAGATTAACTGTATAATTGCAGCCATGAAAACGCGCACGAGAAGGAATTGGCCTCAATCATGGAACAGATGCGAGGGTACGAACTGAATGAGAAGGCTCAGCGAGATATCATTAAAAGGTATGCTAATGTAGTGTACTCATCTCCATCTAAAGTATTGCAGACGTTCGAATGTCGTTGGTTCCCGAATGTCCGATAAATTCGGCCTGCAACAAATGTATCAACGACGACTGCAAGCTATGGAAAAGCCTTCTTGGCTCGTCCCTGAAATAACTCCTGTTCAAGACGTGAGTTTTGTTATAATGTATTTTAATGTATTTTCGTAATGTCTTGTAATTAATGCATTCACAATGAGTAGACATTTCCAGTTGGGTTACTGTATCCCGATGCATTTTGATAACAGATCCCTGAATTGCCGGATGAGGCATATGCGGAACCGGTTGATCTCAGCAAGATTCATTCGCTCGAAGCAAGACTCCGGCAACCTGCCGCTGGAGGTACGGTAGTTACATAGGTAGATTGCGGTAGCCATACGTGGGCACCGACCGGAAGTATGGGTGGTAGGCCCAATTATTGTCGAAATTTTGCTTTGGTAGGCTCTTATTTCCTAGGAAATTTCTATTGGTAGGCTTGGTGATTTATAATTTCGTACTTTGGTAGGGCCATTTTTGAAAATATTGCAAGGAAGGTTGCCCACGTATGACGGTAGCATGCAAGGGAGGTAGCTTTGTTTTTGCTTGTTTTCAATGTATCAAGCTTTTGAATCCATTTATTTAGTTTGATAATAAATGTAGTATAATTTAAAAGCAATTATAATTGCAGAAAGAGAACTGCGCCCGGTGCGTATGACGTTGAAGGGCCGACGGTTCATTCGTTGTCTGCAATGTGATCGTAATCTCTCCAAGCTAGAGTACAGTCCTTCATCAATCGTATTCAAGATTCAAGTAAGTCTGTTACAATATTCACGGAGTTTGTCACACATGATTTGATAGATGTGCGTCAAAGTAGAGTAAACATCGGTTCTAGGAGGCTAGAGCCTCCGGTATTGCCCAACATAATGTTAACATTGAAATCAACATAATGCGAACACCAATGTTTACATTATGTTACGATTACATTATGTATTTGGCGCACCGAGATATGTTAACATTATGTTGAGAGGTGGGATGGTTCGTATAGGTGGGTATATAACGCTATAGCGCAGAGCCACAGTTCTTGGCCTATTTCCTGCATGAGGAGCAGAAAGCCGTTCAAAATTACTCACGCTTTAGATAGACTGTAGCGGGCGGTGAATTTTTTGTATGTTGTGTGCTGTACATCCTCGAACTTGTATTTCATCTACGCGCCTTGGGGTACATATAAAAGAGCGGCCTAGATAAACCGGGTTTACGGGGGGCACTGGGTATAATGTATACATTTTGTCGAAATCGGTATTATGTTCACATTATGTAAGGCTGATTTGAGCCACTTTTTAATGTTTACATTATGTTGGGGAACACCTGAGAGAGTGGAGCCATGTGTAGGGCGGAGGTGATCCTGTTCGCTAACGTTTCAAAATTGACATAGATGCTTAATATTTCCCGGATAAGTCGTCATCAAAGCGGAACATTTAATGGCGTACTTTTTGAATCTTGTAATAGCTTCTGTGCTTGGTTAACCTACCTTAATAGTATTCTCAGATTGCCTTAGTTAGTGTTCCCTTGCAGTTCTTCGCTCGTACATACGTGCCGGAAGTCCGTCTCTCACGTGAACCCCAACTGGTAGTCGGCTCCCTCTCCTCCGTATTCCTCACCTTCAGCAATGAAAGTATCGCCAAGGCTGATGTGAGTGATACTCAGGCTACCGTATTACTGTACTACAGTAGTCTATGATATGAGGTGTGCATACGTGGGCAGCCTTCCAAGCAATATTTTCAGAAGCGGGCCTACCAATGTGCGAAATTTAAAATTATCAAGCCTACCAATTGAAATTTGCTAATAAATATGAGCCTACCAAAACAATGTTTTGCAAAAATTTGGGCCTACCACCCATACATCGGGTCGGTGCCCACGTATGGAGGTGTGACTATTCAGATAGTGGTGATGGCGGACAACGAAGAGGGAAGTGTTGAATGCGAGACAGCAGTCATCGAGTTCTCCCTTCCTCCCCATGACGACACTGCAGATATACAGCAGACCCCTCCCTCGCAGTCCACTATCGGGTACTCCCGTCATTCACTTCATGTTATTATTGTTGCATTCAGAGACGACGTCATCGTCTTCCGTAAACTGCACCGAATCGGAGTGCGAATGGACGTTCGTGTGAAGGAGAGCCAAGAGAAGAACAGACTGAGTCTCGTTCTCAAATGGAGGAATGAATTGACTGCGATGGGAGAAGATAAGGGAATGGAATGGAGACAGACTCGTGTACGGGTACAACTAGGCAAGAGTTAGGTGACGGACTTGAGATTGTTCAGATTAATATATTTATGGTCAGTGATGAACAATTAAGCTTTACCAACGTGTAACAATCAACAGAATGAAAGTCATAACAAAAACAACAAGAAAGGGCAGAACAAGTTAACAACTAGCGAATTTATTCGTCAAACTTGGTCTTCTTGCCACCAGCTCCACCATCATTTCCATCGTAGCTCCTCTTGTACCCTCCGTAGTCTCCTCTTCCCCGCCCCCCTCTTCCTCCTCTGTCCCCTCCGAACCCTCTTCCCCTTCCTCCCCTATCTCCATACCCTCCTCTTCCCCCTCGATCTCCTCCAAACCCTCCTCTTCCTCCCCTATCGCCGAATCCTCCTCGTCCTCCTCTTCCCCTATCGAATCCTCCTCTTCCCCCTCTATCGAATCCTCCCCTTCCCCTTCCTCCTCTGTCTCCTCCTCTTCCTCCTCTTCCCCCAGCTCCTCTTCCTCTACCACGTGCCCCAGGGGGTTGGGGAAGGAATCGTTCAACGGGAAGAAGCTTCGCGGGGTCGATGTACACCTGTTATTTTCACTATATTTAACTTCTTTTTTTTAAATCTGCTAAGATTTTTTGGTAAAAAGGTATGAATGGTTACGGTAGGTCTCTTATCAATCTACTAAAAAATTTATATCTCTCTTCAAATAAAAAAAAAACTCGCTAAGAGTAGTTAAAGGAGCCTGACCACGAGTTTCTGACCATATTGGCTCTTTACGTCATTCAGTAGATCTAATCATCCTGATCGGGTATTCCGAGTTTTATGCGATTTCATTCACTCCAGGGGGAAAATACAGTAATTGATTGTAATTTACGGGATAGGACCCCTCCCGCCCGCAGGCCGCCCTTTACTGTGAAATTACCCGTACCGCAGTGCGAAATTACCCCCATCGCTGTACTAAATTCTCGATTTACATAGATACCCAACCGCATCTGGAAAATGACCCCTACCGCAAAAACAGTTTCATGTATGAGTATTTATCCCCTGATTCACTCTCCGCGGAGTAGTGAAGGTGCAAAGAGCAACGCGTTTTTCACAAAATCGGATATATTAGCCGGCTGCACGGCAACCGATCAACTACGCTCGCCCCAAAAAGCTGCCAAATGTCAATAATGCGGAATTATGCTAATTAGTTACTGCAGAGGATTTTCATTGTCATCGTTGCAAGAGTCACTATGAAAACCCGGCGGTAATTTAAAAAAACTTAAGAGTGTGATAGGGTAATCCTGAAAAACTCGATAATTCTATCGTTTTTTTACTAATTTTTCACTGATTTGCGCGGCAAAAAGGACATTCAAAAGTCGCGTTTGAATTTCAGTTCGCGATACATAACGTTACAAGCGTTTTTCATTATTTTGGGGCGAGCGCAGTTGATCGGTTGTCGTGCGGCTGAGAAGAGATACAGCTCTGATTTATTGACAAAATGATTTTTTACATTGTTCTGATCATTTTAGTAAAAAGAACGATCGGAAAAGATGGGCGGAAAGGCCTAAATTGATATATCAGGTTAGCGCGGGAATTCAAATCCCACCGTACTCGTGGGCCGGCTCCTTTAAATGATGAAGTGAGAAGCTCCAAAATAAAATCATACGCACCTTCTGATTTTCCTTGAACGATGAGGCCTTGATGCCGTCAGAGAGCTTTACAGAGAAACCCTGTAAACCTTCAATAAACTGGTTTTTTTCTTTCTTTTTTAATGGCTAAATACTGATGCGCTGCATTTCAAATAAGTAAGTCCTGACGAATAGCAGAGAACAATACAGCTAAAGGGTGCAACTTACATTATCTTTTGGGCCTCCAAAGATCTCGTCCACTTTTCCCAATTGTTCCTTATTGTCGAAATAGATCGGAGCATTGAAGTAGGGGATCTTTCCACAAGTTGTATTGCACACAATGTCATCTTCGCATGTGTGGGTGAAGTATCCTACCTCGATCACCTTAAGAAATCACAGAACTTGACTGTGATCACCTATGTGGAGGAGCTAAACAGGTTTGCATTAGAAATGAGAAGCATGAAACGCCTTCTATATAGTTTTTCTAATACTCTAAGGCACTACCCACACACTGTTTGAAGCGTGTTAACCATTTATAAACCCATTATACAATAACATACCTCCTCAGGAGGTCCGTAGTCGAAATTCCTTCCTCCTCCGAATCCTCCTCTTCCTCCGCCCCTTCCCCCTCCACGGCCTCCTCTATCTCCACCTCTTCCACCGCGAAAACCTCCTCCACCTCCTCCACGACCACGAAACGACATAACAACTACCTGAATGTTGCAATATAATTTTTTGCAGGGAGATTCAACATTGCTTGAGTTCAGTTTACTTATTTATTAGCGTTTTCCGGTACTTCACTACACAAAAGCGAACAAATAGAAGCCAAATTTATAAAAAAAAAGTTTTAAAAAGTATTCCAGCGAAAATCAAGACTGTTTTAAAACATACTAACTCTCAAAATTCTGTTCGAGAGTCCCTGCATTTCAGTTCGACACATCGATTGATCCTTTGAAGCTATTAGTTAGAGTGCTTTAAACTTAGCTGGTATTTACGTAAATGTTCTAGGTAAGGTTGTTTGGAATTGATAAACTTTCCCCTAGAGGGCCATGGAAGCATCTCACTTCGTTAAGTTCCACCTACCATCCCATTTCGAACCTTTTTCTCTAAATTCTCTAAATCGGAAGTAGCGCTCAACGTCTTTACAGTCAACTTTCACACTGGGATCTGAGAGTAAAATAGGATGAGTACACATGTGATATAGGCGTGACGTTTTGCGCTTTCCGCTAGCTCTCTACTACATTTATGGAGGGATCGATGCTCTAGAATGACTACATGCTTAGCCTTCCTTCTAACGTCTCTCAGAGCATTACTTTCTCTGCATAGAATCATTGGCTTGGTCTCAATCTTGCATTTGCCGTTTTCTCACTCGCCTCACTCTCTAATACGTAGTGTCGTGTCTCAAAAAGCGCCTGTCCCTTCTCTCTTTTCGCTCACTCTCAACGAACTTTATATGCCCTTTACTAAATAGGCCCCTTCTTGTCTCGTCTCTCGTCTCTCTTTCTCTCTCATGCCATCCATATTTGTTCTTGTCCATTTAATCGTTGTCGAAGGCTCGAATTATAAGGAAGAAGCGGGGAGAGAGGGATCTTCGAGTCTACGATCTAGGAGAAGAGTCGACTCTGTATGGATAGAGTGTTGGCGAGGAAGTAGACAGTATGGTGAAGAAGAAGAGGGCGGCTACTGTAGGGAGTGCCTCTTCATCCAGGACTAGCAACACTCACACTGCTCCCAGGTTAGTGACGGGTTAGGGAGTAGGGTTAAGGACTGTCTAGAGTAAGTTAAGGATTAAGGGCTAACAACTAAGGAGTTGTTAGAGAGAAGGGATGGATTGCAGTGGATCGTCTGATGAAGGGTCATCTTCATCTTCTTGTTCCTCTAGTGGAAGTGGCGAAGTGACAGTTATGGAGAACGACGGTCGTCTGAATAGAGTGCACAAGAGAGTCAGTCGAAGGAAGAATAATAATAATAGAAGATACAGGGTCAGTTTCGCAATTCTCCTTATCCCCCTTTATTCATTGCTTCTCTTTGGTAAAGTACCTTTCGCCTTAAAGATGCCCATTTTCTCGAAATGGAAGCTAAAAAAGTTCCCTTAACTAGCGTTCCCTTATGTGGAAGGATTTATGTACTGTAGTGGATGCGAAGAAGCGTGTTGAAGGCTTCGCAGCTCTTCTGTAGACCCCTACGGTCTCTGGTCTCACAGAACCGACGGAGATATCAGCAAGACGGATATGATCTCGACCTCACATGTAACGAGTTGATCTTTGATCTTTGATCTCATTCCATCTTTAAGATATAACCGACCGCATAATAGCAATGGGATATCCAGCTGACACGGGAGAAGCTCTGTATAGAAACTCGTACGTTTGCTATCCCTGCTTATCAAAGCTAGTTAATTTCCGCGGGAAACCTGTGGAAAGCGGAGATTGTGTACTCCTTTCAGAATGAACAGTATAGTGGACTTTCTGGAAAACCGCCACTTCGGTCATTACATGGTGTTTAATCTGTAAGTTGAACCTCTCTTGAAGTTTGAGGCTGAGGCTTGCATTCAGACGTGGTCAATATGTATACGATACTTCCAAGTTCCATAATCGAGTGTTATCCTTTGAAATGGTTGATCATCACCCTCCTCGATTGGAGATCATGGCTCCTTTCTGTAGAGAGGTGAGAAAGACGTCTCATTGTTAGTAGGGGGGGGGCTTATCCTCCAACTATCGTCCTCTTATCTCCCCCTATCTCTCAGGTCCACGACTATCTAACCGCTGATCTAAGCAATATTGTAGCCGTTCACTGTAAAGCCGGGAAGGTGAGTGGTTCCCCTTGAGGAATAGAAGAGATGCATGATTAAGGGACGAACGGGAGTGATGATCTGCGCGTATCTTTGCTATATCAACTTCTACCCTCTCCCTCGACAGAATATGGACTACTACTCAATTGTGCGGACACTTAACAACAAGGTAAGAGGAGGGTTTGCACGACTTTATCCGATGGTGTAGGTAGATATAGTGAAGAGGGTGCAGTCGGTGCACGTGTGTTCCTTAAGGGAGTGACCATCCCCTCGCAACGAAGATACGTCTACTACTTTGCACATCTACGACACAAGCAACTCAACTACATGCCCCTTAGAGTGGAACTCGTTGGAATCTACCTCGAACGACCTCCTAGAGAGAGAAGTGAGAAGGGGGAGGGGGAGGGAAGGAGGGGAATGGGGGCAGGGTGAAGGATGGGTTCAGGTTTCATGAAGAAGACCATCGAACTGCGAGTGGTCAACGGAGATGTCGATGTATATAACGGAGAAGGACTGATCATGCCGAGGGAGACTTGGGAGGAAGAGGAAGAAGCTTGGGGCAAGGGAATCGTGTCCAAGGGGGAAGACTCGTACGATCCCGATACTATGCAAGGAAAGATTCTGTCGAGGTGGGTTGGGGGATGGGGAGAGGAGGGTGAGGGGGTGAGGTTTAGGAATGGACAAAGCTAGTCAACTGTCCGCTGACTTGTGAATCATGTGTGTTTTCAGTAATAGAAGGAAATGGATTGCAGGAGAGGATTCGGATGGACCATTCCTAAGGACAAACGAGTGTTCCTGGAGGGAGATGTGAGGATTGAACTGCACTCTGCTTTCACCAACCAGATGAGAGCCGTCCAACAGTTCAAGAACAAGGTACCGTACCCCCTTCCCCTCTTCCCTTCCATACAGTAACCCTGTTCCCTTCAGATCGGTCATTGCTGGTTCAACACGATGTTCACTTGTCCCAAGTACTGTGGAGGTCCGTACAAGCATGGAGATGAAGCCTACCCGTATCCTCCTGGTTAGTAACGGAAGGGAATGAAGAGGGTTGAGGGGATAGGGGGGGGGGGTTGACGGTAAGTTAGGATTGCTAGGATTGCACGATTACTCTCCTTATATGTCAACATTGTAGTTTGAGCAAAGACTTTCGTTTCTATCGTAATCGTATTATTAGCTATCCGGGTACTAGTTGGCAGGAATGTATTCCTCGTGATCTACATTTTGTATTTGTTTCTTTGTTGCCCTTTAAGAGGACAACAAATTGAGGAATGCTAACTAGAGTATAGTTAGGAGTGATTGGAAGGGGAATGAAGGAGTGGACACAGGAGAGACGACGATCTCGGTGCGAAGAGGGAATGCGAATATGAGAGCGAAGAGTGGAAGTGCTTCCGTTCCTTCGTCACCCCCTTCTACTCCCAAGGTGAGGGGGATCAGAGGTGGGAGAGGGTAGTCGGGGGGGGGGGGATAGGGTAGGGGGAGAGTGAGGTTAACCAACGCTTGAAATGTCTTGGAGTAGAGCTCTAGTAGTGGAGTGAGGGTGCACCTCGGTTGTCTTGGTAAATCTGGAATGCACGAGGTGGAGAATGAGTACTGTAGTTTGTCCCTCGTGTCACAAGAATTACTCCCCTTTCCGACCCGTTCTCCCCTTTTTCTCCCCTTCCCCATCTTGTATTACCTAATCGCTCAACGTGATCGAGGCCGTCCTTCTAATTCGATAATTCCTTATGAGAAATGTCACTCGTTTGCAATTGCCCTCGACATCCCCTGAATCCTTGCATCAAATGTATAGATGAGTATGAGATTATAATTAAGGGAATCAATGTCTGTCTCATTTGATTTGCTCGCTTCTCCTGTTGATTAAAATAGACTGTATTCATAGGAATGTTGGGATTGGATGTGTGGAGGGATAACTATAGAAGGGATAGTGTTACTTTATGACGGAGAGGGATAGGGATGGAGATGGAGATGGAGATAGGGAAGGAAGCCTGTAGGAAAGGATTAGGAGGAAAGAGGGAGAATGTGGATTATCGACGATGAGATAAGAAGGAGTTATGAGAGAGGGGGATCTATCGAGGGGATGGGTAAAGGGAAGGGGGACGGCACGACTTATCTTGATAGCACATGGAACATTCAGGGAGAAACAGTCATATCTAGAATTCAATTCAATATTGAATATACTTTTGGTTTTTATTAACGGAATGAATAGGATGAAGATATCTCATGATTGTTCTCAGGTTATGACGGATGATATTCGTGGAGGAAGAAGAGCCCCTTCTTTCGAATCGAGGAAATACTCACGAACAGCCACCTTCTCCCAGATCAACAATGCCTTCAGAAGATGTTCGTTATTTCATTTCTAGATTCATATTTATTAATATTAGTTTGAGGAAGAGACTAGAGTGATTGTGTAACGTGGAGGGAGGGATATGAATAGACTGGATGTCATCTCTCTCTCTTATTACAGTGGCGGATGGAGTGTCCTCTTCTCGAATCGATGAACCGGGTCCGAGTAGAGGAAGGAATCCAAGGAGGAATGAGATTGTGGAAGAGGAGGCACCTGTCAAGTCTGATGATGACCTTTTGGTGAGGGGAATGACAATCGTAGGATGAACGGCTTGTTAGGATCGCTCAATTCCATTTTCTGTAATTATGTAAGGCGAGATGCAGATATGTGGACAGTAATAGCTCATGCATAGGGGGATGTTGGGGGTATTACAGGACTCAAGCGTAGCTGGGATGGTTTGGACATGGAATAGCGAGTAGTCTCTCCTTGCAGCTCCTGCGTCCCCCCGGCCTCGACCAACACTGTACACAAGAGTCTCTCGAACGGATCTACGCTCCCCTCAAGAAACCCCCGTATGTTCCTCGTTCATGCACTCCCCTTCCCCCCATTCCCTTCCCCGATCTCGTTCCCCATTCCCTCCTTAACCCCCTCCCCCTCCTCTTCGCTTTTTCCTCTTCTTAATGTTGTCGTTCACCAGTTATTAGCCCATTTCCCCGTCGGTCTGTCTGTGTGTGTCTGTCCTTCTGTCTTGCAGAAAGGAAAGAACGAACAAATTGCCTTGTTGGTTGTTTTCGGGTCGGTAGCTGAATAACGGAACCCGGTTAATCAGACAACTAGGAAATGCGATGCCTCGTAGTCCATCCCTCTCTCGATGCCCTTTTGACCACTTCCGTGATATCTCTTCATTCTCCCCCCTTTCTCCCCTCTAGAATAGTCTATTTCAGTCCTCGAACCGGAATCGAAGAAATGCTTCGCCATGCGCACTCTCACAACCTCATCTCTGACTCGTACAACGAGAGAAGACTGTCCGTCCCCCAAGAGGGAAGAGCAGTCCGATTGGCCCCTCAGGGAAGACCCCTCAGGGGAGGGCCGAACTGTATTGAGAGGGAAGACGATGAACACGTCACTGTATTCTCCGTCATAGAGATGGACGATGCTTGCAAGAACAAAGAGATCGATCCAGGATTTAAGGTAAGGATACGTGGGCAGGGTTACCGACAATTATTTCGGTTCGGGGCCTACCATAGTATAAATAGTAGTTTTTCATAGCTTGCCAATAAGGTTTCTTGCGTAACGTGATGTCTTCCTAGTTAAGTATCTGACAAAACGATACCACCCGACGGTCGGGTGCGTGCACATGTATGATACTGTAGCCCAATGGGGGAGTACGGTAGAGGGGAGGAGTAGTTGATGAGGGGCCTTTTAAGGTGATCGTAGTGACTCGTTGCGTGAGAGAAGATATACAGGCGGAGACGAGACTCACCGACAAATTCCTGCAAGTTACGAGGGAGAAACAGGAGGTCGTGGATGAAGTGAAGAGGAAGAAGGTACGGGGGATGGTACTGTAGAAGGGGTAGAGTACTGTAGGAGATGGGATACTGTAGGGGGTACTGTAGGAGATAGTGTATGGGAAATAGGGTATACTGTAGGGGGTACTGAAGGGGATGGGATAACTGTAGGAGATGGGATGCTGTAGGATGAGGTGCTGAGGGGGTGGGTCAGGAAAGGAGGGGGTACTGTAATCATAGGCTATGGAAGGTTTTCCGGGAAAAAAGTGAAAATCGCGGTTCCTTATTTTCAAAAGATTCAGCTAGATGTAAGTACTTCTTCAATGCATGATCAAGTTATTCTGGCTCTTTTTTTCTCAAAATCTGGCCATTTTTAGTTGTGCGTACGTGATTTTTATTTTCCGCTTATGGAAATGGTTAGTAATTGGCTATGATGTGTCTGGAAAGGAACGATTATTGTTGCTGGCAAGACTGAGAATATAATGAAACGGTAACTAGAAAGAAATTAGGAAGATGCGCAGATCGGGGTTTGTATTAGGGGTTTTTTTTGTATGGGTTATTCATCCCGTGTTTCGAAGAGGATCCCTCGATTCGCGCAACAAATACACACGATAATGACCCCCTACGAGTGAATAATTAACGAGATGAGCATTTAAAGGGAAAAGGGAAGGCAAGGGAAAGAGGAGAGAATACGTGGAGAATGGAGAGAATAGAGACACTGATAGAGTGGATTAGTGGAAAGGGAGAAATGGTTGATTGGGAGACCGGGAAATGAGAGGTAGGGAGGGGTGTGGGAGCATGAAAACAATCCTAATAGAAGAATTGTTTGTGGTTGTCAGGCACAAGGACAGTCCATCAATGAGTGGTCCACTTCTACAATGACTGATTGCTCGTATTTCAGGTGGAAGAACGAATGAGGAAACTGCAGATGTTAGATCTGAACCCGGAGAGTGACAAGAGTGCAGATGAAGTGTGTGCAAGGAAGGAAGAAGAGAATGCGAGGGATGGCGATCCCCGATCGAGGGACCCCTATCTCAAACGGTTCTTCTATCGACAACGAGCTGACTCCCTCTCACGATATCCCGATCCACATCACAGGTTTGTTGAACTTTGGAGGAGTGCAGACAAGGGAGTTGGAACGAGTCATTCCGACTGTCTTTATACACAGATGGTCGTGGATAGGGGAGAGTGTTCCATGGCAGATGCCCCCTCCACGGAGCCCATTCCCTTCCTCTTCCCCCGCAAGAAGACTCCTCCTCGAAGGAAGAAGCCATTGAGACGAGTCGTTGGAAGGTAAGAGGCTAATGAAGGAAGAACGGAATAAGGGAGAAGACGAGGGAAGAATGAGGGGAACGGGCAAGACGAATGGGCTGTTATCGGGGAGAGCGGAAAGAGCTATACTTACTCACTGCTCTATAGTATAGAGTCTATCCAGTTATGAAAGAGTGTGTAGTAGGTGGATGCACGTGAGTTTTGCAGGACGAATCGACGCCTGGTCCTTCGTGGCAAGTGCCACGTACAAGCAATGGATCAGTCTCCGATCTCGATCTCGAGGTACGATTCACTAAATCTGCACGTTTCTTCGTTAAATTTCAGTCTTTCATGCAATCCTTGAGCGATGAAAAAGATTAGTTTGTGGGAAGCCATACGTAGCATAGAGGAGTTTCTACTACAAATTTTTGCAAGTCACATGATTGAACGAATGTCTTCTCCCACTCGACGCAATGCATCTTCTCCTTCTATTCTTCTCCTTTCCAGGTCCGATCGTATCACCCGAACGAGGAAGGCAAATGGGATGACTCCGTAGTGGACAATAAGTGGAAGGACTCGGAGGGATCGGCTTCGTCTTCAGTCTCGGTCTGCCCTTCCCTCTATACATCTCATCCCTCTTCTCCATAGACAGATGAAGCTCAAAACTGACGACTAATCCCTTTTGTTATCCAAGCAACGGGAGAGACAAGTGAAGCGTGTATTGGAGAGAAGAAGGGAAGGGAGAATGATTACATTGGGGAGAGACTACCGTAATCCACCCTTGTAGATTGCACCCTATAGTATTGACTGTACTTTGTGATAGCGCCCTCTCTAGCCATAGATACCTCTGTCCCCTGTCCCCCTCAATCTCCCCTTGCAGAGTCAGAGTGACCAGACGGGAGTGTCCGCTGCTGCTTCATCTCCTGCAGCGACAGCTTCTACAGTCTCCGCCCCGGCAATCCTCCCCTCCTGACCCTCTTCCTCCTCTCTTTATCCCCCTCTATCCCCTCCCACTCTCCTCGCAAGCCCTCTCAGGCCCCTCCCCTTCTCTAGTCATCGTCCTTCTAGACAGTCCATCCCTCGTTGTTAGAATAAGCTTGTCTCTTTCCCTTCTCATATTATTCTCTTCCTTTTCGGGATTTGTTATCCTTGGTTATACATTGATTGGGTGTTACCTTATGCACTATCTCAGTTCATCGCATCTACTATTCTCTCTCTCATATTCCCCTTAAATCCAAGTTTCTATTTGACGCTTGTCCCCTTCCTCTTGTATTGAGCTTGTTATATTGCAAAGGGTGCCCGGAAAGCTTGTTATTTGTCACAATTAATATAGTCTCGTTCTATTGGAGTATTCCTTGTATGATTGGTGATGATGACGATTATGATGATGCAATCTTATCATCTCAGTAGTTTTAAAGTCAGCTGCTTGTTGTTAGTGTCTTCGGTATTCCCGTATTCTTCTATATATCATTACCGTAATCCCCGTTCCCTACCCCTACCGTGTCTCTCCATCCTTGTGCATCATTCACCACTCGTATCGTAACTCGAGTAAGTCTTATTGGCGCGTCCGGTGTAGTTACATCTCTTCCCTTATCTCCCTCTCTTCCTCCCCATTACTCCCCGCCCCTCCGAGATCTCAGTTGCTATACTCCATAGTATGATTCATTCACTACTATTTGGGGCCCTCTCATCATATGCATAGTTTGTTCTTCCTCTCTCGTATTCATCTCTTCTTCCCTATCATCTGTCCCCTAACTAATTTGTTTCCCCTATATTAGCAGACAGAAGTGCTAGCACATGTCAAAGAGAATGAAGGTCGTGTCACTTATGCCTTGTGTATCTACACTGCATTCTCATTCCTATTTCATCATGTAGTCGAAGAGTACAATCAATGTATACTACTTCTTAACCCTCTACGTCTCTCGATTCTCCTTGTTAGTGTACCATTCCCATCCCTTCCCTTCAGATGCGTCTCATTTGCATTGTGGTCCTCTTGTGCCTCTTCTTCTTCTCTTCTGCTGTTCCCTTCAACGACGAACGTCTTATGATGTCTAAGAGGTCGATGGGAGGATACGCCTTCGGTTCCCTCGATAGACTTCCCATCGAGAGGATCAGACACTTCTACCGTAATCGACAGGAGAAGAGGTACGATAGTTGAGGGAGAAGGCAAGGCAAGGGAATGTACAGGGATCCTGACGACGACTCGGTCTTCCGTTGAGTGGACAGACTAAGATATCGGGACGATGATAAAGTGTGTTGATATACACGTTTATTACAGTATACAACAGAGTAAGCGACAACTTAGCAGAGTAATGCAAGGATAGGGCAGAGTACTGTAGGAATACTGTAGGGGAGAAGAGATGCATGGAGCAGAGGGTAAAATGAAAGAAGGGGTCAACGAGAATGGAGGAGGTAAAATGGGGAACGAGAATGAGTATAGTCGAGGTATCACGGGTGATATTGCTTATTAGCATATGCTGCATGCAGAGTACAGTGTCTAACCAAGGGAAGGGATGGAGAGACTACGAGTGATTCCAGCAGTTGGGGAACCTGCGAAGATGGTCCGCCACTCGCTGTTTCGATGCAAACTTCGCTTCGCATGTGTCACACACGAATCTGAATTCCCCCTAATTCTTATTATTCTGTGTTCAGTCAGCGGAAACCTGTGACTACACGGCTATTCATACAGTACAGTAGCCCAAAGAATGGAAAGTACTAATAGCATTATAGAATCCCCTCTTTCAATCCAAATAACACATGACATCCTACGTACCAAGTATTGTGCTAATGTGAAGGGTGCAGAAGTGTCCTCTATTATTAGTGTTCGGAGGGAAGAATATTTGCAAAACTTGCTGATTGCTGTCCAACCTACGTTCCCTCCCCATAATAACAGTGAATCTCCCACTCACTTCTGACCGGTGTGAGTAGTGGAATGTCTATCCAGATCATATTGAGATCGGAAGCTCTTGGCACACATTGAATCCGGGCATTTCCACTGCTTCGTCTTGTGATGAACTTGCGTGAAGTGAGTGTCGAGTCTCCACTTGCGGTCGAAGCTCTTCATAGTCCGTCCCCCCTTCCTCCCTCCCCTCTCTTACCATGGAACATCTCTTGCAAGCGTATGGATGATTCCTCGTGGGAAGACTCTTACACGATCTCGATCGAGTGTAGTGACCTCCCAGTTCTGATGACAGCAATGAATACAACTATCACGGTCAGTCCACCAAGGCCATCTCCCATACATATTTCCCCACTATTGAACTGAAAACCAAACAAAAGCTAATAAGCATAACCTACTCCAGTACTCTTACTCTACCAATGCATAAATGTGCATCAATAATCAATGAATGTATCAATAAATGTGTAGTCTTCGTAGATTCCAAACCCCATACAGAGTACATACCAATTTCCGGACGGCGGGATAAACTCTGTTCATTAGTTGCATTGCCAGCCATCGATGACATATCCTATAACATCGCCTTGAATAATGCAAGACCGTGAATAAGTCAAGAGGGACATGATAATCCGAAATGGCAAGAGAACGAACGAAACGAACCAAGTGGTCGGTGGAGTAGAAATGCAAGTCATCTTCATGCAAGTAGTAAGGGTCGAAGGGCTTACAGGCATCGTCGTCTTCGTGACTCAATTGTAATACATACATATTCATGAATGGTATATCTAGTCTAAACGAATGTTCCCGGCTATACATGGGCGAGATAGTTATATTGACTTTAGGATTTGCGATCGAAAACAAAAAAAAAACTAAAAAAATATCGTTCAATTTTTGAGGCAGCTTTCCAGGTTGTTTGTACAACACTAACACATGCATGCTTTCGAGCTAAAATATTACGCATATGAATCCTCGTGGAAAGTGAACAAGAAAAAGCAGACTCACATAGATTCGTACTCGACACAATCATCTGAATCGGTCGATGTACTGTTGTTGTGTACTCCTTCGGGATATGTGAAAGTGACAGACTCCGAGGGTGTAACAGCTTCAATCTGAACACAGAGAGAGAGGCTAGGGTTACTGTGCATACCGTACCTTTTGTACCACATCCGAAGACAGTGTTTGTTGATGGGAAAGCTCGAAGTTGGGAATGGGATCTTCGAAAAATTCAGACAACGATGAGGAAAGATCTAAAATACGATTTTCTCTATGAACCGATTTTTTCATGTTTTCTCAACGTTTCAACGTTATACTCGGTAGTAGTGCTTTGGTATTTATAGAAGCTTAAAGCACAACAGGTAAATAGTCAGAAAGAGAGCCCAGTTATTTAGATAAGATTATTTCATTAAGCAAATTCGTTGTGGAAGCTTTATTGATGAAACTATATATCTCATGGAATGAACTTGTCGAAGCAGCCAAACTATGCTACATATTAGAGGCTCGTTTGAAGGGCTTGCCATCTATACTCCGAAAAGCTCAATATTGGAAAACGACTCAGAACATGAACTTTTCTGGCATGCAAGGCAATGTAAAATTTATACACGTGTTTCCTTAGAATCTTATACTTTCTACGAATACATAAATGGAATATTGCAGTTCTGCTTTTTCGCTTTTTGCACTTTTCCTTACTACTGAGCTTCGAGTATTCGTTATTCCGCTGCAAACTAGCAGCATAAAGTAAAATTGCCTCGTATTCATCTGCTTATACGACAAAACAGAAATTGAAAAAGTCGTATGGATAGGAGAATGCTTACATGGGTCGAGCTTGATAGCCTTCATCTTATTGTCCATTTCGGCAATCTCTTTCGAACCCTCATCTTCCTTGAAAGGCAGAAAGCTTAATATTATTGTAATCGACATCTCTGGACTTGAAAGGAGGGTCATTTAGAACTTTCACAAGATTAATTGAGGCCAATTTGCATGAGAAGGAACGTCATGGAAGAGAAACTATTCGAATCTGTCGAGAAGGTACATAACTTTTTTCGGAATCCTAATGGGTGATTTCATATTCTTAATTTATTTTCAAATCACTATCTTTTCCAAAGAAAATTGTGAAAGCTGTCAACTGTGGTGACCGTACCTGCTCAACGATACCTTCCAATTGTAGTTTAACAGCACAAGATGCCCCCGATCTAACAGCGAATACCACCGTGAATTCTTGGCTACCACCGTGTTCAAGCCTTGCAATTACTTGAGTTGAGTCAATCCATCTGAAAGAATACCAACCGCTGGTGCTACGAAAAAGCTCAAGCATGATAAACACTTACTTCTTGTCTTGCTGAAACATGCGACTCTTCATCAACCCAAGAAAGAACTACGTCGATTACATATTTTCCGTCTTATTTAAACAAACGCATTTTCGTTTAAAATGCAGTAGCAAATGGCGCAGAGGCTAAAAAGTGCGTCCAGTGTCCGCATCATTGCGACTCTAAATCAAACCTAGCCATTGGAAGACAATCACGTCCATTAACGTAGAGAGCTGCGACATCGTGTGAACTGCGTCCGAGATTGACTCCGCTAAAGGGAAATTAGGAAGAGAACGGAACCTGTCACATACGTAATGTACATTTCGTAGAAAGTAGCACCATCGCGGATCGTTATATCGCGAATCTGTGGATTATCTGTTGTTGACTCCGGCTGACTCATAGAAATGCTCTACAATAAACAACACCAATTTAGACGAGGGAGAAAGTTTAAAACTTTAAGTTTTCCAGAAAACAGTAAATGGAAACGATCATTTAAACGATGACACGGAACAAATATACTGTAGCACCGTCACAGTAAACTGAAAATCGTGTTAGGACAAATTTTCATTTTAAAATATAGAAGACATATTACGGTACCTCAGCTGATCGGCTTCCGAAGCTTCGTTAACGCGTTGTTTCTGAATTATGCTTCTTGAATTGATGTTTAGTATAACAAAACATGTCAATTCTCTCGTTGTCGATGTTGTGTTCTTGCAGATGTCGTCTGAGTTCGATTCCCCCTCGGGTGTGCCCGTCGTGGACAACGATCCCTTGAATACAAGTCAGGCACTTCGTCGTGCTCAGCCCCAATCTCCTCTTGTATCTGGCTCTCATCTCGACAAGAATCGATCTATTAAACCCTCTGCTCTGCGATCGACGAATTTTCAGAATTCGGCTAAAGGTAACTCTTTCACTGGTTGTTGACTGGTAGTCGATTCAGATCATAACATTTCCTGGTGTATTCCACCCAAATGGATAGTGATCACTCCTCAAGAAAGACTCCTTCATACCGTGCAAAGCATTGAGGTTTTATTTCTTTTTCCTCGAACTCTATTTCATCCCCTTAGGCTGTCTTGCGCAACGAAGAGGTTACTGTAACGGACGAAGAATTACTGAAGGAGAAGCCGTTGAATCTAGAGAAAACTCGTTTTTCGATGGGAAAGAAGAGTGAGTTGAAACAGACTGGATCGAGTATGAATAAATTAAGAGGTCAAATTACTCTTCATGGACGATGTTCTGGATCGATTTGAGGATGAAATGGCACACATGACTTATAAACGAGGTTGACTTAGTCTTGAGTAACATTAGGAGGTTTTTTAGTATGGAGGAATAAGCGATGGAGTAAGTCTGTGAAGAGTTCGCTGGCTCATTTGAATAAGTTTATCGATCGACAGCCTACCCTCGACCTTCCCTCTCTGTCTGTTCCTCCCGTCGTTATTCCTCTTGTGAATGCAGGTGAGTCACCCATAATACGCATTCTCTCCTTAATTGTTCAGTCTCTGCTAAGAAGAAGAAGGAAGACCGAGAGGCAGAAGACAAATGGAATGAGCCTCAGCCCAAGAAACGATGCTTCACCAAGCACAAAAGTTAGTTTTCGTGCTACCCTTCTGTTCAATCTTGGTTAAGAAGAACCTGCGCGTGCCGAGGATAAGGGAGATTCGTCAACCACCGTAACTTCATCTGTGACGTAATTACTTACAGTGACCAGGCCCATGATATTAGAGATTACAGTACTCCCGAACCTTTCGTATCGAAGAATTCAAGTCAGTACGATGATATTGGAGGGGATGAAAGAGAGCAGAGGAACTCACAAAAGGTAGAAGTTGTAGGCAATAGGCGTCATGGTCTAGGGGTAGATATGAGAGTCGACAACTTACCCCTTTGGGCTCGGGCTAATTTAAAAAGGTAATCCATTTGCTGTAGCAAGAGAGATGGTTTAGGTGACGACACCCGTCATCCCCGTTTCACTGGGTAGTGACTGTGAGAGCGACAACGATGAGTGGCATCCGACCGAGGCAGAGGGACAGTCTCTCCCATTCATCACCCCTTCTCACGCTCCTTCTCAACCCTCTCAACCCTCCCAACCCCAGCTCTCTCAAGCTTCGCAACAGATGCCTCCTCCCATGCAAACTCCTACCGTATGCCTTTCCTATTCTTGCAGGCAACATCTGATGGATAGTTTGTTTTACGTAGGCTGTGGCAGAGTGTGTTAATCTTCTTTGTTCTGTTAGAAAGAATGAGTGATGTATTCAGGCGACGCAAGTAGTGAAGGGCAAGAATGCAAAAGAAACAACGGGAGAATCTCGAGTGAGACCAACTTTCGGAAGGAAGAAATGAACACTGATATTCATCTTTCATCTTGTGAAATCTGATTAATGAACCAATAACTAATAAATAACATCGAATGCTTTTATCAATGCGATATGCTATGAAAGAAGGGTGATGAGGATCAGGAGGAGGGATGAGGTGTAGAAAGAGAATACAGTGAAGTTAGTAGAATTACAAAGCTGAAATCAGACCGTTTCTACACGTAGATGTTGGGCTTTAACATGTAAAGTAGCTCACCGAGTGTAATTCATCTACCGTACTTATGGTTCGATTGGACATGAGTTTGTTGAATTGTTCAAGGGGACAATCCAGTGCGCAACCAGGAATCGTCAGTTGGAATGGTAGGGCGGTGCTGTTACGGTACCATATCTGATATGGAGTATACAATTACTCTTTCTCGTCATCGGACCTATCCATGTTACCTGTACAAACTGAGACTGATCATGTCCATGGAGTTCGAGTATGAATGCAGCAGCATAAGGGACTAGCTGTTCATTACCTACTCCCATTGCATACATCAGTGAAGAGACTGTTCCATCGTGCTGAGAGGCATACGGTATCTGTATGAGTGGTACTGTACTTACCGACGAGTACATGACGCTCTTGAGGGATGACTCTCCCTTTGCAACAGCATTGGTCTTGTTGACCCAATCGGCCAGCAGATATCCTCCCCTTGATATTGCTCTTCTAAGAGCTCATTCATTAACGAACCTCAGCTTTGCTTTCTCCGGAGAGTTGAAATATGAAAGGCGAAGTTGTATTTTGAGTTGAGTCAGTTGATTCGTAATATCGGGAGTGACCCATGTTGGTTGGGGAAGATTGTGAGAGATCTGACGTCATTTCATGCCAGATTACTCTGAAGCTTACACTGACCTCTCTAACGATGTCGTACAAGTCGTCTACATTGCTCGAATTCACTGATGGCATTCCAGTGTTCTGCAGTCTTACTGTAGTCAGTCATCCCTACAGTAACCACTTACCCTCTTAAGAAGAGCGAATAGTTGACTGTTCTCTTGCTGTATTCTTCCACGCAACTCCTCATTCTGTTCCTCTTCGATTCGATCATAGGCGGGACAGTCGATTCCCGTTGGTTTAAGCAGCTTAAAGACCTCGTGACTCCGTCTATTCATGCAATTGGTCATACGGGATCTTCGTCGTAGTCGATTCCATTGGAATGAATGGGAGTGGGTTGCCAGAAGACTCCCTGTCTCCATACCATAATGCCCTCGGGGGGAAACAACCCTGACATCGCTGCTTGCGCCGAAGTCAGAGCCCGTTCCCTATCCGTACTTCTGACTAGTAACTAAAACGAGTGGCTAGGCTGAGTTCATCCAATTGTTTACCTCTTTTCGATTGTAAACGGGACTAAGCAAACTCTCCGTCAAGATGTACCGTTGTCTCAACCAGAATCCGAGATCGAACATTTGATTCATTCCTTCCTTGATAATGATCGTGTGACGTCATCAGAGTCCCATTCTACACTTACATTGGTCAGCTGATTCCATCCCCTTGGCCATGCAGCTTCAGTGTTGACATCGAGGGGATAGGGAAGGTCGGACGGCGCTCGATCACCGTGTCTCCATAGAACAGCAGAGAAGAGAAGTTGAGAGGAGGAGAATGGAAGGAGAAGGATGAAGAAGAGCATACGTAATGGAGAAGACGGAAGGGAACACACAGGAACCGAGCTTATGTAGAGTATGACATTACCCGATTAAAGGGACGAGGGAGGACAACAATGCGGTGGGAAAGACAAGCACACGCATATCAAATGCATGCAAGGTGTCTCACCCTTCCCCCTCTTATTCTGTCTCAACAAGACAATAATCTCCCTCGAACCTCGTGGCTCGCTCCATCGCGGACCCCTCCAAGGCTAATGTGAATAAAATAGCCTATTGCATGGATGGATGGTCGTGTAGAAGAGAAGACAGGCAATGAATCGTATCGAGAGGAGGGAGGGAATCTGTTCATAGTTATGGCTGCACACAGACGATATCCGTGTGTATCGAAGAGAAGGGAAGCGAATCGACGGGAACGACTGAGGATGCAGAGGATGAACGAGGCATTCCGATGTCTGAGGAAGGCCCTCTTCGAGGGAGAACCCCCTCTACTCAGCCGAGTCGACACTCTCAGGTGGGACAGTCTCCCCATACGATCTTCATCCCCTTCCAGACTCAGCATCGATTACATCTCTTCCCTCTACCACTTGCTCAATCCGCCTTCGTTCCTCCGTCATCAAGATAACAACATCTTTACTCGTCTTTCCTAGATACAGTAAGAGTCTACTCGTATAACATAACAATCTATTGTCTACTCTGAGCCTGTACAAGTCGTGCATAGAGTCCATTCTTCTTGATGAGTTGATCGTGTGTTCCCTCTTCTCCAACTCTTCCTCCCACTATAACGCAGATCTTGTTCGCTGCTTGGATAGTCGACAGTCGATGTGCAATGATCAACACTGTCCTTCCTTTCATCGCTCCCGCTAATGCATCGCGAACCTGAATAAACTATTGCATGTATACAGACTGGATTGGAAACTGTTGAGTATGAGAAATGAGTGTAGATGACATACAAGTCGTTCACTCTCCGTATCGAGTGAACTGGTAGCCTCATCGAGAATGAGAATGGGTGCGTCCTTGAGGAGAGCTCGTGCTATAGCTATTCGTTGTCGTTGACCACCACTCAAGGAAGAACAAGTCATTCATGTACTACACTACGCCTTGTATGAGGGCACGTGGTATACACACCTCAGAAGAGTTCCGCGTTCTCCGATTACGGTAGAGTATCCATTAGGGAAGGATGAAATGAACGAATGAGCATTGGCCATCTTCGCTGCTTGCCGTACCTACAGTACTCATTAGCCTCTACCGTATTCCATTCGTCATACTCTATCGACTCTTTCTTCAATATCAAACTTTGCAAACGATAAGGTCGCTTACGTCTTCATCGGTGGCATCGGGCCTTCCATATCGAATATTCTCTGCGATCGAAGTAGCGAAGAGCACAGGTTCTTGTGAAATGAGTCCAATAGTCTATAAACTGTTCGTTACTTCCACTCTTCAATCAGCCTACAGTATTTCCAGGCGTGAGCCGAGAGTACGGTAAGAAGACAAAATAGATTACGGTACCTGTCCCCTCAACCAATCTACATTGAGAGTCCTCAGATCCTTTCCATCGAGAGTAACACTTCCTTTTGACGGTTCGTAGAATCTCTCGAGAAGACTCACTATCGTACTCTTTCCTAAAAATTTTATTTTTACCGCAATCATAATCCTACAGTATTTCCCAATGTGCTATGCATAAATGGCTACTGTAGTTTACCTTCTCCTGAAGGTCCACACAAAGCAATAACTTGTCCAGCGGGGATAGTGAGATTGAGCGAGTTGAGCACCTTGACTAAGCAACATGGATGGTCATTCTAGAGAGTAATACCTGTTGATCGGGTCGGGATGGATAAGTGAAGGAAACGTCGTTGAATGAAATGTCTCCGAAGAGAGAGTGATAGGGAATGCACACTCCGTCTTCTTTGAACGATTCACATGGAGCCATTCGGGCAAACTAAATACTCGCTTCCTTTGTTTTAAACCTGTATTATTTTTGATTGCCCGTAATTGTATTCGAGATCATATGAACCTGCATAACCCTCGATCCCGCAGTGTACCCCCGAAGTGCAGTTCCGAATACAACAGATAACTGAGTGAGACTTCGCTGAATAGTCTGTGCAGTCACTAAGAAGGACATCAAATCTCCTGGAATACTTACAATATCTCTTGTCATAATCATCACACATACCAGGTGTGAGTTCTCCATTAGCAATCATCCCCGATCCACCATACAATACTCCCAACACAATTCCATTGAGGAGAGCATTCGTCCCTCCCTTAAGCAACTCTTTCTTTTACTATGGAATTACAAAATAGTCAATCATTACAAAATAATAGCCTAAAAGCCGGTCGTTCGCACCTGGAATAACCCTATTCCGAGTCCAAGAATCTCATTGCTTCGTGCTGCTTTGTCCACTTCACGTGAATACATACTGTAAGATACGATGTATGATGTGCATATGATGTTGATAATATCTTGCTCTCATTTCATTTAAATGAGGCATCACTATTCATGAGAAGCACAATACATGCACAATTGTGAAGACCTATTCGCAACCAAGGCTCTGCATAAAGGTATACCTCAACTCCTGTTCTTCCATAGCGAAGGATCGAACAGTTCGAATATTGGAAAGGGCTTCATCGGCGACTGAAGCAGCTATTGAAGATTGGGCTTGAGCACGTCGAGATAATGAACTATAAAGTGAGTATTGATTGTAGTACTCCAGAGACACAATATAACCCTCTACCCCTCTACCATACATGGGCTCGCATTGTCCGCATATTTTTGCAGGCTCCATTACATAGTTGGAGGAAATCAGAAGCAGTCGTCCTAACAATATTGTATTACGGTTCTCTAGTGCACGCATCCATTATAATGTCCGATCGGACAATCACACCCATGTATGCCCTCTACCCAAGTACCACATACTCATCATTTCATGAATATTGGCTCTTTAGGTATAAGAAGTATAAAAGAAAGCTTACCGTAGGAAGTATCCAGCTACAGTTCCAATGCCAATGACAACAGGAAGAACGGAGAGAGTAATGAGGGTCATCTTGTGAGACAACCGACTGAGCGACCACATACATCCGACTATCTCAACTACCGATATTACTTATACTCATCCCTCGGCAGCCTACTTGAGCCAGAGTGCGTAGTCCCTGAGAGATCGTCAGCTTGAAACTACTCTTGAACTCCTGGATGTCAACATTCAGACGAGAACTTAGCTCACCTCAAGTACATTCGTGGAACATTGAAAACAAGCTCATACTTTATTTTGTAATGTCGGTTCACGTTTCTGGGTTTTCATGCTTACGCTTAACCGTCAACCATTTAATTTGAAAGGTCGTATGATAGAAGAGTAAAAGGAACGGTTACCGGTCTTCTCGGCATCGAAGAAAGACATCTCTAGATGCAACAGCTTGTGGAATAGCGTTCTCTTCATGTCCGCCGCCATTCGCTCCCCCAACACGGACAGGAACGAGATGTACAGGAAGGTAAGTCCAGCCTCAACTTCTATTTATCGAATCCGGTTATTCACGGCTCCATTGCTACAGTAACCCAGTATTTTAATTGAGCATAATTGTATCCGAAATGTTAGAAATACTGTATGATTTGGGTGTAAAAAAGCCTTATTGGAATCCGTATTCAACAAATGAGCCTGCTTGTATGATTCAAAGATGAAGAAGAGCAGCAATAGTACCTGAGCAGCGTACGACATGAAGAGCTTAAATGCAACTGGAGAGATTGGGGCGAGGGAAGCACGACCAAACTACAAGAGAAACTAGACTGTATAGTCTGTTAATACTGAAAGAAAGACCGAAAATTATAGACGTTATTGAAGAGTCTAGTCTACGAGTACCGTATACCTGTGATTGATTCTTCACAATTTCTGCCATGGCATCGATCAACTCTCCTAGATAAAGAGGAATTTGAATGTTCAGGAGAGCTGTTACGAAGGCTGCCTACAAGGAAAAGAAATTGCCATCATCAATTATTACTGTCGATGCACTTGGGATGTTCTATATCCTTGGACGAGAAAGTAACGTACCACAATGGCAACCAGAAGCCATCCAACATGCGGATAGACGAGTCTCCCTATATCATCAAGTGACAAACAATCCTCTTCTGCTATACTAGAACGCTGACTATCTTCTACCCGATGACTTAACTTCTTACACGAAGCAACTCTGAACAGGAGATACTGTAGATGAGGGCGGAAGAATCAATTCACTCTAAATTCTCGAATTCTAGACTAGACAATGTCGTGTGTAAAAAATGGCAACTTACTTCACAACTGGAACTGCAACTATGCTGAGTAAGGCTCCTGATAACTTGAGAGAAGGAAGAACATTCTTGAGAGTGAAGGGACGGCCGAAATAAGTGCGAATGATAGCAGAGAAGGGTTGTGGGCGAGTAACGAAGGATGCATAGGAAACAGGAGAAGAGGTTTGTGCCCGTATAACATTCGACACGGCATGCTTACATACACGAAGAAACACGGATAGTGACATTGATCACCGGTTCTGCCAAGGTTGAGCTAACGCATCACTGAAATTGATAAATCTACCATTGCAAACACGTACATTATTTTAACAAGGCGAAATCAATTATAAGATGCTGCATTACAACAACACCTAACTAAATACGTAGTATCGACCACCATACAAAGAAATTTTACAGAAACTAACGTTATATAGTTCTTCTAAAAGCGAGCACATTATTTTAAAGACTGAGAACAATGAGCTACAAACTACAAGCTTTATACAGAATTATCTCCTGAACGGATTACCATGGTGACTTTGCTCCTTGACTATGAAAGAAAGAAGCGCGAGTTTAAATTTAATTTTCTTTAGGAAACACGTCTGACAGTGCTAGGGAGGGCAGCGTCCAAAACGAAACTTATTTTAGCAGGATGATTTCTAGCCTAGGTTATAGAACTGACTGTTGGGATTCCAAAAGCATAAGAAAAGTCATTAAAACCTTATGCAATCCAACACGCACCGTCAGCCGTACGCAATGTCAAAGGGAAAACTCCGCCCACTTTTCGCTTTCGGCTGCGTCTAAGATACAGTATCCACATCATTAAAAAATTTAGCTCAAAATAGACTAATCTAGCATTTGCGCTTGTTTAGAACCCCAGTTAAACGAAAAAATAGAAATAAATACACGAATTAGAAGTGCGTGGAACGACTTGATAATTTCTATTCCCCGTAATCGGAGATTTCCTGACTAGTGCCGTCGAATCAGGCCCTTTGTCCCGAATCAGTTCCTCCCCTCTCTCCATGGTTCCTATTCGGAACCTCCACCGCACCCCCCTAGCGGCGTGAGGTTCTGAATGGGAGTAAAGGTTCTGTTTGAAGTTCTGTTTACTTCTTACTAGCAAATCACTAAATTTTTCCGTTTGTGTGTGTGTATGTGTCTGTCTGTCAGTAGGTCGATTCTCCTTTAGAATTGCGAATTTCAAAAAAAGTTCTTACAAGACCCCTATTCAATTCTTCACGCCTCGGGA
Organism: Micoletzkya japonica; assembly: GCA_900490955.1. Lineage (NCBI taxonomy): Eukaryota > Metazoa > Nematoda > Chromadorea > Rhabditida > Diplogasteridae > Micoletzkya > Micoletzkya japonica. Next base: position 296,186 of record LS847489.1, on the reverse strand, counting down.
TTATTTTTTGCGTTTTTGAAAATTTTTAAAACTGACTCAGAAAATCGATATTTTTGAATTTTTTCAATAAATCTTCTACTTTTGTCAGAATACGTTTCAGAGCACGGGGATCATTTTTGGTCAAAAAGTCATCAGAGAAAAACTTTTTTTTTCGAGCTCGATCTTTTTTTCGAGCTCGATCGAGGGCACTTTAGAAAAATGTGCAAAAAGAGTTGGCGCAACACATAAGTTTCCTCCGAGGTTCCGTTTCCCTCTTTGTCGTACTTTGCTCAAATCGACTGAAATTTTCTGGGATTTTTTTCCAGGAAATCTTCAAATTATCAAATGAATATGATGTAAAAGGAACATTTAGAGTTTTCTTTACATTTTCAGTCAACTCCTTCATCACCTGTATTTTTCTTCACATAAGGGCAAATTTCTGAATAACTCAAAGTGAAACACGTAAAAAATGAAAAAATAAAAAAAGACGAGATCAGGGCGAAACCGGCATTGCCAACTTGAGAAAAAAAAAGTATTCACTTTCAAATTAGGCTGAAAATTATAAACGTTTTCTTTTATATCAGTATAACTTGATAGTATTGCTGTTTTTACAAAATTTCGAGCAGTTTAAGCAGAGCAGGACAGGGGGGGAGGCAGGAACCTGACGGGAAACAGAACCTCAAACAGAAGCTTTAGTCCCATTCGGAACCTCACGCCGCTAGGGGGGTGCGGTCGAGGTTCCGAATGGGAACCAGGGAGGGAGGGGAGGATTTGATTGAGGTTCTGGTTCTGGTTCTGGTTCGACGCCACTATTCCTGACCGAACAAACTGCTTTGGCCTGACAGTGCGTGATCCAATATAACCAGAAAAAAACTAGAGCATAGAAGAGCGAACCGAAACCCTGATTCTGACTCCCGGATCCGGAAATGCTGGCAAATTAGGAGTAGATTATGTCAGACTCATGTCAGAAATTACTGTAGTTCAAGGCAAAACTCATCCAAAAGCGGCGATTTTGGGCGCTCTCCGGCGCGTTTAATTTTGCTTTTACTGTGTTCCCTAGCTCGAAAAGTGATGAATAACACCAAAATAAGAGTATCAGCAGTTACTTCTCGTGCAGCTTTTGGTGACAATCAACGTTTTCACATTTTTTATATCGCTCGATGCCTTTAGCACACGACACCGTCAAATGAAATTGAAAAATAAAGCAATATTAATGCGAAATTAACTTCCAAACGGTGGTCACTTTAGCATCTCTTAACTACGGTAGCTTCAGACCGACCGTTCGTAGCGAAACGGAACGATTTATTCGAAGGGCTGCCCTCCCTAGACAGTACTGCACGAGCACTGTCGGCCGTAGACAAACCGTTCATTTAAAAAATTCTAACAAAGATCTTTCTTCGGGATAAATGCATTGCCTTGGATTTTCAGTAATATAACGCGAACTACCAAAACACGGAAAACGCTACCACTAAAAATAACAAGCTAAACAAAATTTTGAGATTTTTTCCTAATTAGTGAGCAACTGTACTGTCGTGCGCCTTTCCACAAATCTCACTTTCGACTACAAACAATCACACCACGAGGTTCACGTGAACGGTTATCAGTGCGTGGCATACGTGGGCAACCTTCCCCGCAATATTTTTAAAAACCGGCCTACCAGTGTACGAAATCAAGCATACCAATTGAAATTTTATGGAAAATATAGGCCTACCAAAGTAAAATTCCTAAGAAATTTGGGCCTACCACCCATACTTCGGGTCGGTGCCCACGTATGGTGCGTGGAAGCAATTTTAGTTTCCTTTCTTACAAGTAGTTGCTAATTATTAGTAGGGTTGGTCAATATAGTCCTAGTTACTGAGTTAAATGCCTCCAGTCTAACTCATTCTTCGAGAACCTAGGTATGAGAAGAGGTAGTCATGAGTGGAATGGGAAAAACCTACACTCAGCGAAATTTCACCACCATACAGCACCTTGTGAATCATTCACCACATAAATTTCACCAGCCCGCTGGTGAATTGTGCTCCATTCACCAGCGGGCTGGTGAAATTTGTGTGGTGAATAATTCACAAGGTGCTGTATGGTGGTGAAATTTCGCTGAGTGTATTTACAGACTAGGTTATGCCAAAACCTAGTTTAAGGGATCCCTCCAACCATCTCATTCATTCCAGGAGAAAACCAATTAAGAGCAGTTGATTGATTGTGAGAGACAAGAGAATGAAGAGACGCAGACAGCGAGAGAAATTTTTGCACAGCTTTTTCTCAGCAACGGCGAAGTTTCAACTAAAAAGGAGAGAGTATGATACTGAGGACATTGAGAGCTATCCAATGATGTGAGAAATGCATATAGTAGATATTGCCTGGAGAGGCCCTTTAACTCATTTCTTCCCACTCTGACGAGAGTGGGAAGAAATGTTAAACTAGGTTTTGGCAAAACGACTGACTAGGTTGTGACTATGTTTTTCCCATTCCACTCAAGACCACCACTCCTCCTAACTAGGTTCTCGAAGAATGAGTTTGTGCTATTTCCATCAAATGAATATTCTTATTTCCTTTAAGAATTTTGTTTGCTGTTGTCGGTAGAGTGAAATGCATTGAGGTACGCAGAATATCTGGCCAACTAACCATTTATTGTCACGATTATCGGCAATACACGGCGGAAGACATAGGTAGGTCAACCTTTAAGTTCTTACAAGAATTACTGCGACGCTAATTTTTTCGTCAAGGATACATTCTCCATGGTGAAATATCTTGTTCTATGTCTGGAAAATTATGCTGTTCTGTCCTGCTGGTATTCATATCGAACGGAAAATTAAGTTTGCTAGAAACTATAAGATTTTCCTATTTATGTTAGCCCAATATATGAATTTTGATAGTTTGTTGAAATCGAATTGAAAACTCGCACAGTGTTCTAAATGTTAAGCGAACGAGTCAAAATGCTTAGGATACGGTGTTTTCCGTGCGAGAGTTCCTACCGAAATCAGGGTTATTTTTCGGGGCATCTCGTTCGCTTAACATTTTGACTGTTGTCAGAACACTGTGCTCGGTATGCGCAAAAGCAAGGTAAACCATAACACACACTCAATTGTCAATACATACAGAAAAGTCAGTATATTACAGGCGGTTATGAGTATTACAGGTGAAAGAGTAGGAGGGAAATAAGAGAAAAGAGAAGAGAGGGGACAGTAGAGGAGTCGAGTACTATTGGGTTGGGGAATGGAGGAGGTGGGGGGAAGAAGGTAGTGGATCCGAGAATACGGGGAGCTGAGCAGCAACACCCTTGGATGCAAACCGCCGCAGGTTGATAAATGCTACATGTCACGTCTGAAATTTTGTAGTTCATTTATCTGGTAACGGTGTTTACATATGCTGTAGGCCTCAAATATTCACGCACAAACATACCATTATTACAACCGATGAATAATTTGAAGCCTCCGTTAGCACAAATGTTGTAGTAGTTGCAAGCTTAATTGATATTAATTTTGATTAAATCGAATCGCTTACGTATTTCTGATGGAAACTGAAGGCCCTCGATTCCACAATAGTAAGGCGCTTGTTGAGAGTGGACGAGAGTAAGTAGAGAAGATAGCAGGAATAGGGTTCTCTTCATGGATGAATTGTCCCTCATTCAACCTCCCTCCCCTTCTATTCCCTCTTGTGTTCACAGCTGAAGCTGAAGTTTCTTTGTTGCCAGCAATAGGACAATTAGTCATTCTTTATCGAATATATTTGAGATCTTTCAGGATCAAAGATCATGGGATTACCGGTAGAGTATGATATTGCACCTTGTGACAAAACACCGTAGAAATGACAATAGAAAGTAGAAGTGAAGGGAGAAGAACGGGAACCCGTATAGTGCAATATCTATAGAAAGGTGGCTTTTGGATTGGTGGAAATGATTTCGTCGAGGATGAGTTCTATAGGAGAGAGACCAGGTGGATCTCCTGTGAGAGAAGAATCAAGAATTGACGAAGACTCGCCGGGTGCATCTATCTCAATGGGAGGAATGCGGCTGAAAGCACGAGTTCTGCAGGAAACGCTACGAGCATGCTAATCGCGAATCATTTTAAAATACTCTATTTTTGTCAGGATCTAAACTAATAACGGGTTCGATTATTGTCAGACCCCCGAACATCTAGCATGCAATGTAATAAATAAAGTAAATGTTTCTAACCGTTCCATTTCCTCCCGCTTCATTTGTTCGAGTCTCTCCTTCCTTTCCTTGTCTGTCTCCCTCACTCCTTCTTTCACACTCTTACTCCTCAATCTCAACGACTTCCTCAGTTTCTTCAGTGATCCTCCTCTGTCCTTCACTGTTTCATTCCACGACAACTTCTTCCCTGTATCGAATTCATTCACAACAGTTTCTTCATTATTGTTTCTCAAGGGGTAAATTTGCATTGGATAACGAACCTCCAGGGAGGTGTGAGGTATTGAGTCGATTCTCGTTGTTCCTTCCAGCAGCGGAGCTTTCTTCGGCTGAAAATATGAAGGATCAATTTAGTTTGTTCTCCTTCTCTACAGGGGTTTTCATGCTCGTAAGGAGAAGAAGATAGTCTAATCTACGGTAGAAATAATTTCGTCTACGATAACTCTAACTGTCTTACAGTACCCTCATGTGCTTTAACGATACTTGATCTGAAATGGATGATGAAATACGGAGTACTCGTGTACGCTACAGTAATCTAAGAGTACCCACAATCAGGTTTATAGGAGGGATTGAGTGCAGGAGGGGCGGAGCAAGCAGCTGACTGTTCCGCGTGTGTAGTGATCTGACTGAAGGGAGGGCGTGGGGGATGCAGAGGAAGGGAAGTGGGAAAGGATTCAGGGGGAGTTGACGATGCCCATGCCGGGGTTACTACTTGGATAAAGAAGCGAAGATTGGTAAGGGTGCTGACCTGATGAACCGCATCTGTTGGTTCACCAGTCGCCCCACTGCAGATTGACGTGTACGAACGTTCTTGTCGGGTTGGAAGAGAACGATGTACACCTTGGAAGAATGAGAGTAATTAAGATGACGGGAGAGGAGACGAGGGGAACTGGACGACTCAGTGAACAGAGAGATAGAGGGAACTATTTACCTTCGGGAAGAAAAAGCAGACGAGAGCAACGGTGCCCGACAATGAGATACACATAGCGAGAGATGTCATTTGAATCTGCGAGGGTTATTGGTAGGATAGAAATAAGGAACTAACGAAGAAGTTATTCTGAGTAGCAAAGTATATGGGGACGAAGGCAAGCCAGAGGATAGAAGTTGAGTACATTGTGAATCTGAAAAAAAGACTGGTAGAGCGTCTTTCTTTGGCAAGAAGGTCGCGGGTTAAAAATGAGACTGACAGGTGTCAATGAAAGGGATGAGACAGGTGTTGAATAAATAAGTCTACTCCCTTACCCAATCAATCGCGTCTCATTGAAATTTTCGGGAATTTTCCTCGTTTTGAAAGCGTACACAGTGCACGCTATGATCAGTAACATGTTGTACGATAACGAGATGAGAAGATGAGAAGCCGTGGCCTAAAGAAAGCAAGATGTATACACAATGAGCATGCTATTAATTGTAAGAATACCTTGCAGGTAAGTACAGCTTCAACTCTCGAGGGGAATATTATCTGTGTGCCTGGAGGAGACACTCCGAGCCATACGAGAGAACCGATCAGTTGCACTGACACTATTATTCCCGTTATCGCAACCTGAAATCTCAACTTATTTTTATTTAAGTGTGGTAAATCTTTGAAAGATCCCAGGAATGGCCTTATTGTCAAAGAATGCTCCAGAATAGCATTGTTATTTACCGACCTGCGCCCGTGGAGTAATGAATCTGGGTCTCCTAGCGCTGCTTGGAGAGAAGACTCGAGCTAGTCGATTCGTCTTCACGATGATCGCAGCGTATATGGCAGACATACACAAACCTCAAGGGGTTTGGAGTGACATATATTTTAATGAGTAGTATGAGTAAGTAGATACCTATGAGAACTCTCGATGCCGCACAAGCAGGAATATTCGGCTTAGAAAGCAGGCAGAAGGTAAGCACGTAGCAGAGAGTAATGCCAGTCAGCATACAATAGCACAGTTCACGCCCTGACGCCATAATCTGAAAGTAGATTATGAGTTGATGAGAGGAGACGAGAACTGACCACAGGAGTGGCCGAGTACTTGAGGAAGACTGCCAGAACGAAGGCTGTAGTGATAAGACCGAGCATGGAGAAGACGTAGGGAAGTATCGCCCATAGGGAATCCCATCGGATGTATTCAGGGGGAATCGGGGTGCAGAATGTAAGGGTCTTGTCGGGAACTTCACCCATCGGACATTGCTCGCATCTGGAAGGAGGAAGAGATAAGTGTAACTTTATAAATGTTCAGCTAAAGGTTTTCAGCGAGTCGCTAAGATAGGCTTTGTGATTGGAAAAGAAGTGAAGGTTATTGAACGACTGACTGAGTGACGTTGACTACGATCGATGTTGCCATGTCACAAGGAATACAGGCCCAACAGCACATTTGGTCCTGAAGGGAAGACAACAGTAAGGCAGTAGTTGTTACTGTATACCTGATATGACCGATAGTGGCCACGAGGACATTCATGTGAGCAGACGGAGAAGGGAAATGCCTTTGTGTCCACGAGGTTGTCTCTTATTGTAGAGATGGACAGATCGAACTTCACCTCATCCCAAGTTCCCACCTTCAGTCAGTTCTATGTCACTCAAACTGTTTTCATTGTATTTACCTTCTGATAATCTCCTTCCTGGTCAATCTGGAATATGTCATACCGTCCCATGCCATCTCCATTACCGTCGATTCGTAGATCTCAACAGTCCCTCTTCCCTTTAATCCCTCTTCGCTCTCACTTCCGATCGTCTTATTCCTGTAGAACTTCTGTAGTCGTTCTCCGTTGAAGGTAGATGAAGAGAGTGGACACGATGAATACGGTTTAGTTCCACATTCCTCCTGGAACCATTGACCTCATCTTCCTCTAGCCTTTCTAATCCTTCCGGACTTAGTTCAACACGAGCATGATAGACTAGCTGTGACTCCGTTAGTCTACAGATAAGCTAGAGTGGTATACAAAATGATATACGATCCATGCGTATTTGACTACGCTTCAGATTTCATTATATTGCTGGTTACCTTGATATACTTTGAAATAGCATATCCCGCCGCACTGACTGCGTCATAGACGTAAGGGACATAACTCTCCTGTTTGAATGTTCTGTTCTGGGCAGTGAAGCACTCTCCGAACGAGAAGACCTGAAGGATGAGGTTGTGGAGGGAGGGAAGGCAGACGAAGGATTACTCCGAGTTCGTGGCATCGCATGGCTACCCAGTACTCCTCGAGGAAAGTATTTGACGGGCGAAGAGATAGGAAGTACTCGTCGAATCCTCAACGGGAAGAGATATTTCAAACAATTGATGGAGGATGTCGATGGGATACATCTAGGTACAGATAAATAAGAAGTATGATACCAGTGATAGTCCTCTGCTTCGGTGCCACCGTAATGGCGCCTCTCGTTAGTCTTTCTCTTCCACTAACAACCGACGTCTTCTTTCCCCAAGAATCAGATGCCACAAACCTGATAAGTTGAATAGAATAAGCATGCACAGATCTATCGAACCAAAAGTAGTCCTTGAGCTCCTTCTTCTTCTCTTTTCGTATCTGATGATCGAGCACAGAGAGTAATTGTTTGAGATTATCCTCATCAACGAACATAACCACTCCACGAGCCTTGCGACTACGATACATTCGCCAAATGACTTCCCTAAAAGAGGAAAAGATTAGTAAGCACGACGTTTTATCAGTCCGCGTTCCATGTCTCTGCGTCTCAAATTTCCATGCTCTCTCGCATCCACTATCTTAATTTGCATACGAATCTATATCAGAACGTATTGAGTAAGAAAATAATATTGAGTCTTGTCATAAGTATGCAGACTCGAAGTCTCGAGTAGACGGTTTCCTCGGAATCTTGTGAACTTCTCCGTCTATACAAACTCCGACCTTTGCAGCTACTGCTCGGAATGATTCCATTCCCTGCAAGGATGAAAGAGTTTAAATTAGCGAAGACGATCAAAATTTTACCTTTTCTCCGTAACTTCCGCTGTCAGCTACAGCATGCACGTAATTCCATCCCATTTTGTTCACCTTAATAAGTAATTAAATTACATTTTATTTAAATCTTAAATACGTTTTTCCATCGTTCGTCAACATAAAAAATTTAAAAAAATATGAAACTACGGTAGGCATCTTTCCGTTTAAATAGTCAGCAGGTCCGCAAAATACAGTAAACTTATACACGCAAAATACAGTAAACTTATAGCATTTCTATTTAAAAAATCGACTTGCAATTTCAGTTTTTTTACAATTAGTTTAGAGACCGCTGCAGGGTTAGACCAAAGTACCTATTTCAAAAACCGACTTGCAATTTCAGTTTTTTTACAATTAGTTTAGAGACCGCAGCGGGGTTAGACCAAAGTACTTCAAAATCTATTAGTTTAATTTATTTATTTGTGTTTCTTCTTTTTTGTTCATACCAGATTGGCCATGACAGTCGCTTGCAGGTTATCGGGAGGTACAACTCGGGAGAAAAGAGGAAAACGAGACTTCTCACTGAGCTCCGATCCCGTAGATGAATAGCTGATCATCGCCACCTCAAGTTGGTTCTCTTATTCATTCCCAGTATATTGTAATACAGTTGAGTCTTAGTTTTTTTCAAAATCGAGAGAGAGAGAGAAAGATTCATTTTCCTTCCTTTTATTAGGTCGTTTCATAAGTCTTGTATCACTCGAAAATTTTAATTTTCAAACTCAAGCAAAGCGACACCGCAATTTTCCCAACATAGATGGATGCAAATCTGGCTTGCCCACAAATCACATTTGTGTCGCCCCTTACTGTGCACAGCATTCCAAGCGTTCTAATAGCGAATAGCGGTTTCCGCGCATAGGATCCGATCCTGTGGGCGAACCAGTGAACGAAAAATTATGAATTTTTAAACTTAAGATCGCCTCTATGAATTCTAACTCCTCCGAAAATTTGGTGCAGATTGGATTAGCCAGTCTTGAGAAAATTCAAAAATAGTGGTCAATTCGCTATTAGACACATTTTTCACCGGGCGGAATGCTGTGTGTGTTGTTGGTGCAAACAGGTTTTAGTTGGGAACCAATGGAATTGAGAAAAATAATTTTGAAAAAGTGATACAAGACTTATGAAACAGCCTAATATATTGTATCTGGATCTCTCCATTTAGAAATTCAAATCAATCCCATCTCACCAGCATTTTTATCAATGATTATCATTGCGAAATTTACTTTGCTTCGTGCTTTATCTATGCACGGTGCTAGAATTTTCATCAGGAACCAAGATGACATCAGCTCGCGCCTTATATTTGCGAGCCCATTTATGTTTTATTTTTCTGCCACGCTTGGTGCGGTATTCGCGTTGAGCTACTCCATTACCCTGCGCTAACTCAATTTGAGAGAGATAATAAAAAGGAAACGTTCGGTTCTGTGAAGACATGGGAGTGTCCTTTTTATTTGTATTCGCAAACGATCCTACCCTGGGGACTCCTTGAACACTCTTCTTTCCTCCTAGCGCACTCCTTCTGTCTTTTACTCTTAGTGTCGTCTTCTCCTTACGCATTACTCATGCAAACAACAACTAAGCATCGTCTATGAGCTCGATTCGTACGTGAATTCTCTCGTCTAGCCTCTGCCCTCCCCTGTCGTTTCCCTCTCTCCTACTCTTCTTTCTCCTTCCCTCGTACTCTCCCCTCTTCTCTTCTCCGTCAATGCTCATCACAATAGCCAGCTGAGCCCTCCACATGAAGCAGTGCAAAAAGAAAATTCATCAATTCATTTCGAAGATTTGAACACGCGACAAAGAGAGAGACTTGAGTGTAAAGAAGAGAGACGAGAGATATGAGGGAGGGATGGATTAGTTGGGAGAGGAGAGGTACGCGTGATAAGTGCAGAAAACGTGCGACTGTCTAAAGAAGTAAACACCAATTCGGTTGTGTTCTGCTCTACTCTTTCAAGAGAATAGCTGATTCTCCCTTCTGATTATTCGGATAATCGCTAGCTGTGCAAATTAACGGTTTGAGCTCTAAGAACCGTGAGCGTAGCAGACAACTTGAGTGGAGTGATGTTGCAGCATAGGAAAGGTGGTGACTGACCTTGAATAGCTGAAGCATCGATGCAACCATAACGGAGACTTGGGATGAGGCAGCACCGACTACGGCAGCAACGGGTTGACGGGAGACAGGGAGACACGAGGGATCGGCGGACGAGGAAGACGAGAGGGCCACTCGCACGAACTCCAGGGTTTGTTCCAGGGCATAGCCATCCACCGAACTGAACTTGAAGCATACGCCAACTAACTCATTTACCCTATTCCCATCCACACCGTTCGAAATCACTTTTCCGCAATACGCAATTGTTGACATCTCTTGATGGAATATACATCTGTGTTCGTCCGCCCTCTACCTACCTTTACCCCATTTTCTCGTGCGCATTGGATTACAACTTCTTGATTGGGCTCCGAAAATCTGATGCTATCACTTTCCGCTAAAATCTGCTTGTGTTATTATCGTCTGGGTCTTCTCCCTTCAATTTTGCACATGAGCTTCCTCTTTGAAATCTACGCATTCCGTATTTTTAGACTTAGCACTGATAGAAGGAGCAAATGGGAGGGAGGGAAGGGAAGGAGCAGAAGAATGGAAAGAGGGAAGAAGAGGACGGGAGTCTAGCGAATCACTCTCACACAATTAGCTGTATTGAAGAAGGCAAGAAGGGCGGTCACTCCGAGTATTTAGGAGATGGCACCAAGCAGATGAAGCCATCAGGGAATCCCTTTGAAGCTCTTGGGGGTCTATTCAAAGGTTGAAATGGTTAATGGAAACTCTTTCAGAATATAATAAGCAAATGCAAATTGGAAGGATGTTTGATGTCTTGAAAGAGGATCATGTGTGCTGAATGAGGAAGAGTTCGGATGGAGGAAGGAAGAAAAGCTTGACTTGCATACTATGCTTATAAGTCGATTAGCATGTCATAACGAGGATGGGAGGCTAACGCTACTACCTAGAAGACTTTAGGGAGAAGAGCGAAGGGAGGAAGGAAAGAGGAGAGGAAGCGAAGGAGGTATTCTTAGTCAATGAAGTGGAAGAGGACATAGTGGAACATAGGACAGGATGGAAGGAAGTTGATGAAGCGATTGACGGAAGGGAAACGGAACGGTGAAGGAGTATGAACGAGAGGATTTGGGATGATAACGGCAACACAACCACACTTTCTTTTCTCCCCTCTCACCATGTATCAAGTATCTGTGCTCCCAACGTCGTTTCTCCCTTCTTCCTTCTTTCTTCATTCAGACGTTCCAGTGTGAACAACATCGCTATCATTCTGAATATGACTTGATCTTAGTGACAAAGTGCAAAAGTAAGATATATTGAATGCTTTATAAACCTTTGCATTCCCTGATCCTCCTTGAGACTTCCACACGCTTGTCCATGCTTGCCTGCGGCGTGCACCGGAAATAGTCCGCCCAGTAAAACTTCACCGGGCACGAGGACCTCAAACGGAAGATTAAATAAAGCGAGGAAAGGATCTTGTGAATAAAAAGATATCCACCTGTCGGACGGACTGCGATGGAACGGGTAAGAAGAGGAGCGAATTGAGGAAGAAGAGCAGGGAAGAGGGAAACGGAGCTGCCATCACGGTTCTCGTCTACCCATCGTGTTCCCTCGAAGGATTAGTCATAGTCCTGCAATCCCCCTTAGAGTATAAGTGTGGAAGACGAAGAAGAACAAAAGAGAGCGAGGGAGGCGAAGATTCATAGGGCGTAAGGTGGAGTCTCCGATTTGGTTGCTCTCTCTTCTGCTCCCCTACTCCCTTCTTCACACCAATCCTTCGTCTCCCAAGAAGGAAGTGGGACTCGACCTTCGCCTTCTCACTTCACTACATCCGCCAAAACAGAATACAGGACTATAAGAAGGCGTCAAAAAGGGAATTGTAATTCAGACAATAACTGACTAATGAGATGGTAACTAAAACAAAAACTACAATAATGGTCACACTTCATTTATGGAGCGTTGTACAATAATCATGAGGGATGACGTGCTATCACATAGCTTAAAGATCTGATATTCTTAGTAGTTGAGGAGAGGAACGAAGAGGAAGGATGGAGGAAAAGGTTTCCTTCTATATTAGACCTTTACCTCTCCACCAATCTGCATTTATTCGGGGCTAATCTCTATGCTCCATAGCAGGAAGAGAAGTCGATTACCAGAGAGAACTTAAGTAGGAAATAATGTCATAATAATATAAATATTCTTATAAAACCGTCTTAATCTAACATATGTTTCCCATTTGTTATGGTCTAGCAAAAAGTGTGTGTTTGACATAATGATAGGTATACGAAGTAATGGAGGGAAAGGAGATCGAGAAAAACATAAAAGGAAATATGTAGAAGACAACGCTAGCTGTCACTACAAGTTGTACTTATGGAGTCGACAGATTATAGTCTATAGACTCCAAGAATAATAAGACATTCATATGAATTGTTAAGTTGAAATTTACTTTCAAATAAGAAAAGAATTCAATGTCTATATCGCAATCAAAAGTATATCATCGTTTTCTAAATGATTAGTTATAAATAACATGAGAAAGTGAGGTTTAGATCTCTGCATCAAATGGGAAAGAGAAGGTTGAACATATGTAAATGATCGATGAGTGATTCGAGATTAGAGAAGGGACACACGTCTCTCTCGAAGAGACGACGCCAAAGAGTGGGTGGAGCTTAGCTCGACGAACGAATCCCTCCCTCCTTCCTATTCCTAATATGGATTCACTCAACCGATTGACCTTACGACTCCAATACCTTTATGAATACGATGATATGTACACATATTGCACGATAGTCACCTATCAATGAGAAAGTATAAGTGGAGAGGGGGAGTGAGCATCTTACATTACGCTAAATGTTATTAAATGTACAATCTTATTCGAGCTATTGGTTTAGATAGCGTTGTCCTTGTTACATTAGAAGTGGGGCAATAAGCGGTGTAAAATAAGCGCATATTTTACTGAGCAACGGTTTGAAGGAGCAGGGGAACGCGAGGAAGAATTAGGGAGGAATGAGGTGAGGGATAAGGATAGGGAAGATTCACAATACGAAAGCTATGAAGAAAGCAACGAGGTAACAGAGGGAGGCTAGTAAGAAGACGACGTGGTTGACTGCGTGAGCGAAGGGAGACCATGGGAGAGGCAGATCCGAATCACGAGACTGAACAAGGCACCATATGTCTACTCTTCGAATTTTATAATCTTTTGAGCTTTTGTTGTATTTTTTGTTCAGCATATATTTTACCATCGGCTTTCCGAATCGAGATAGTAGTAATGTATCGGTTGGTGTGGACTATGTTAACCCGATGGTGTACCTAATTGTAATATTAGAACGAACCTTAGGTAGTGGAAGAATGTTGTGGACGATACCCACGAGATCAGATACTGCATGAGGAGGAGGGAAGTCGGAGGCTGTGGATGAGAGTTTTTCGAGGACAAGCGAGATTATGAACAGAAGCGAAGTGGCCACGAGGTTGAAAGAGGCGAAGCGAACTGAAATTGATGGAAGATATATTAGTTAGATTAATTTTCGATCCCATCTATTTATACTATGGTGGTTCAATCCTGTATACCCCTCTACAAACTAGTAAATAGCAGCATATGTCTTTTAGTGTTCTTTCATGAATGTCAAACCATGCTAAGCTTAGCTAAACAAGATGGGATGTCTAGCATACTCAGACCTCATGGCTTCTGAATCACGAGAAACTTGGTTTGATCTTTGCCTGGCCTGCTTAGTTGACTCTCTCGCCGTTGCCTCGTATTTCCTTCTGCTCTCACTATCCAACTCCATTCATGTTTCCATTTCTTCCCGATGCCATTACACCGTCATTTTGATACACGGCTAAAGAGGAATCGACATACGTCGAGGGATGGAGATCGGATAACATTGTCGTGTGAGGGAGGGCAAAAGAAAGGAGGTTGCTGTGGTGGAAACGGGGAAGGAATGGAATACGGTACTCACGGATGTCGGGGGTATGCGCTGTGTAGGAAGGAAGACGTTGTGAGATGAGCAGAAGAGAGAGAAGTTGGCAGACGACAGAGAAGGAGAGAAGCACGCATTGGGTTCGCGAGAGCTGAAGACTAGTAGCATTACATCATCTATATATAATTATAGTCTTTCTAAACACCATCATTACGTAGCTCTACATACAATTTTTTGTATGATCAGACTCTTATCAGTTTCATAGTAAATACAGGTTTTCCTATATTATTATTGGAAAAATATTCACTGGCAGATTTTGGGTTAGTATAGCTCTGTTGGGAAATAATTCCCCAAGCATAGGGTATTCTCCAATCCGCGCAGGAGAGCTATTCACGCTGTGTATATGATGGAAAATGTTTCTGCATATTTGAGCCTATTTGTCAATGTACAGTGCCGAAGATGTTCTTGAAAAGTTGTAACCTTGAAGAAGACAGCGGTGAGCGTGAATATGGATGAGATGAGAGCGGGAAGGAACATTTCGGAGAAGAAGAAGACGGCATTGCGACGCACGCCCACACACAGTTCTCCGTTGGTCGACTGCACGTCGAAGGGATTTCGACGCCAATCCGAGAGGGCGACTGACGACAGGTGCGACTCCTGACAATGGCAACGAACGTTGTACTCTTATTGACGATGTAAGTGGCGACGTTTTTGTCATGTCGTGGCCCTAGTGTTGATAATGATTCAAATCTGACATTGACAGTGATGTCGTCGATGATCCATCCGGTGATATGAGTATCCGATACTGCTTCCCGCTGTTTCGTCTTCACCTGTACCCATTCATCTCTTCTCCTCTTCACTCCGGACTATACTGTTCTCTCACCTCGGGCGCTACTACGAATTGCACAGCAAACAGTCGCTTATCGTCGAATTTATAACAGATCTGAAGCTAGGTGTACATTTTTTGATACTTGGGAAACTCTTGTCCACCTGTTGATAATCATTTGGATAGTCGCCATAATGGAATTGAATATTCGAGGAGAAGGTGAAGTCTGCCCATAGATAAACTTGTCCTGTGGAATTAGCTGCTAGAACAGTTGAAGAGACCCGACCGGTGGTGGAGGTGCCTCTGAATGGATCACTCAAGAGAAAGGGGGAATGAGGGGGAGAGGATCGAGGAGGGAAATGGAGGGAGAGGAACAAGGAGGGAAAAGGTAGAAAGGGAGAGTGAGGAGAGGAAAGTGAGGGAGAATAGGATAAGATTGACTGACCCATTGATTTGAATGATCTGAGGAGACCAGATCTGAACCCAGTAGAAGTTGAGCCATGAGAGACCCCACTCGTCCTTATCCCAGGCAACAGACGAATCGTTCCATGACTGCAAGCTAAGTCATTGAACTGATGCGAGTGGAGCAGGATCGGTATTCCTACTATCTTTTGGTAAAGATTATATGTAATACTGTGGCTGTGATTTACTAATTGTAAGAAGACAAGATGCTAACCATGACTATTCGCCCTGCAGCTTTCGCTGTTTGCTGCTCTTCGTTCTGAAAATATTATTTGGAATAATGATTCCAGTAGAAATCTCTCACATAGATTACTTGAAGCTGGCCTCTTAAAACTATCTACTCGAATATAAAATGAAAATGCAATGTACCGTACAATCTCAAGAGACGATAGTCGTACACTCTCGACCCTCACGATCCTCGTCTGGTTCGATGCTGTGTTGTTGTTATAAGTCTGTGCTATGTGGCTCCTCAACTTCCACGCCCTTTCTCCTCCTTGACAAGAATGACACGATTTACGACAGTTTGCCATCATCCTGTAACGATGCACACTCACTGTTCAAGATCCAGTGTCCTTTTTAATGCTTTGTTATTTCTCAGACATTGCATATATAATAAATTCAAATGGAAATGCAGATATAGTTAGGAAATTATGTGAAAATACTAACCAAACGGCATTGCTTGTGCATTCTCCTTGAGTTGCCCACTCTGCGCATTTGGAATCCGCATCCTCACATCCAACCACCTCGGATGATACTAAAGAATAACCTTATCTAAAGTAGGTGTAAGCGAAGTTAGAATACTTAGTTAAGGTAAGGTGAGAGTTAGCTAGGTTATGAGAGAGATGGGAGAGGAGACAGACCTGAGGGAAGGAGGGAGAGGAGGAGGGATAGGCAGAGGAGAAGCATTGAATGAAGGGAGGGGAGGAGCAGACATGACAGACTCGTTCCATACATGAACCATTGCGATGTTCGACGGGTGGGATGGGAGTAAGGTATGATTAGAGCATGAATGGGAACAGTGGCATGCCCTCTACTCTAATTCAAGATGGCTTTTATTTCAATTGGAGTACAGTTGGTATTCTGCAGGTGAGGGCAACTGTTAAAAGAAGTAGGTATGCAACATGTGCTTTGGTGTTTGTTCCTTTCAATGATCAGGTTGCTTAAAGGGCGGTAGAGCTAAATTGTTAATTAAAGGATTCATGGATTCCAGGAGTGGAGATTGGGGTGTAAGGTTAGGGTAGAGAGGATGGAGGAGTGTTGAGAGACAAGGACAATGAGAGGAGAATCGGTAACAAGATGCGTTGCCTGGAGTCTCTCCTCCCTCATCTTTCCTTCACTTTCTTTTTCTCTTCACCTGACTTGCCGTATTCTAGATTGTCTGCTTCTTTAAGACTCCAACCCGCTTCAACCACCATTGCTTATGTTGTTCCTTATTCCCTCTATTCTTCTATCTTCCATATCCACCCCAATCTGCCTTCCCCCTTCTTCGTCTTCTCTCTTGATCCTCCTCTCGTTTGCCAATCTTTCTCGTTGACCCCAAGCGAGTTTTCGGTGGATTACGTAGTGAAAGTGGTGGGGAATAGGCAGGGAAAGAGGGAGAGTGTATAGAAGGAAACTGGAGAAATCTGGCAATTTAGGAAACATGGATGTGAGCGAATTTTCATGTGCAGTGGTTGCAGTACTATAAGATTAGGTACCTTTAACTAAATTAGGAACTTGAAATTCGCAGGGTATATGACAATAGAGATCACGAGGAAAAGTGGAAAGAGAGTGAAGCAATGGCAAAAAGAGATGAAAGAGATAGACGCGAGTCGATCGTTGGGTCAGATTCATTACCAGCTTTATTAGCCCTTCTTTCGAGAAGAAACCTGATCATGCCCGATCATAAAACTGTCTTCATCCTCGATTCCCGCAAGAGTCCTTCTTATTAAAAATTAATAACATTTCAGAATGGGGTGTTCAGTATCTCGAGACGATTCCTTTACTTCGGAGAACTGCGATCGAATGTGGAAAGCAATGAATACGGTTAGAAGATGGAACAACTTGATAGTTATCTTAATTATTGCGGTGAACAAAGTAAGTACGTACCCCCTACATTGCAACGCATTTTTGTATGATGCATCACGTGTTTGCCCTATATATGGGACTTTGGAGTCGTGGAGGTGAAGGTGTTAGAGATGAAAGGTGAGGAAACAAAGGGATGAAGAAGAGGAGAAGGAATAGTGTTCTCTGGCAAACGAAGCGAGAAGAGAATGAAAGAGGTAGAGTTTGAGATGCGAGAAGAAGGGAACAAGAAGGGAACCTGAACTAAGTCAAGAAAAGTTTGTAGCTCTCCCCTGCTGTTAACATTTTTCTGATGTATTAGTTATACCTTGGTCTTTTAAATCTAGCTCAACCAGGTCTCTCAAAGACACTCATCAGGAATTCGTCGACAAAGATGTAATGAAGAAACACGAAGGATGGGCGGTAATGAGAATCAATCTTATATCGACTTTCAAGGATTTTATGAATGAGAGGACTATCATACATGATCTGGTAGGGTATTCATATTAGTGGTTGAGATAATAATAAATGAACAGATCAACATCGATCTCGCGGAGATGGCAAAGAAACGTCGAATAATCATTATCTTGGAAGACTTTAATTCGGTAAGCACGGTTGTGGTATTCTAATGTTTATTTTTCTCGAACAACCTAAACATTCATTGCGAAATGTTATCCAGCACTTCATCGTAAGCTCTTACCATTCAGGAAGGGAGAGCTTCCGCTGAAGATCCAGAATCTGTTTATTTATTAGCTCATTGCCTTGATGAAAGTCGAGTTGAAGGAGGGGTCGTCTATATCCATCTAATGGGGTAATAGAAACAGGCTACAGGATTGAAAGCAAATAGTCTGTATAGCAGCTCAGATTCTCTATGAATAGAGAGCCCAGCAAGTAAGGTTTATGATTTATTTGTAAATGAATCTCAAAGAATTAATCGCATTGCTTATTTGCATTTTCTTACAAATCAATTCATTTTCAATACTGGTCAATGCATTATTAAGGGAATGTTCCGGATACATTGTCGGCGATGAATTTACGGATGAAGAATTTCTTAGAAGATATGACCTTGAGAAGGGAATTGCTTTGAATGAGGCTGCTGCGCTTATCATGCAGAGTTATCACGCGAGTGGTACGCATTTACTCTTATATTCTTTCATTTTATTCTTTTCACTATTCCTTCACCTGTGTACTGTTAAGCTCTATTTCTGCATCGCGATCCTTCATTCCTCGAAGAAATTCCCTTCCATGAAGTCAAATTCGTTGAGGATGATGTGGGAAGGGCACGGGCTAATTATTTTGTTGACCAAGTAGGCAGAATTGCCAAGGTATGATATTACTCACGAATCTACCATTTATGCGTATTGAGGATCGACTGCTGAACTACACTGTCAAAACTGAAGGAATAAATAACCCTCATCATAAACACATTCAGTTCAGAGAGATGGATCGATTCAGGGCGATAGTCAAGGTAGATACACTATACTCCACCAGAATGAATATATCAGAGTTTGCATTTAGCGTTATCTAATCGCTAGAATGGAAAAGAACTTCGAGTACATCGGGAACTTTGACAGTACGGATAACTCAGTCAACATTGTCCACTCCTACTTCGCAAGACGACCGTTTCCTATGGCACTACAACCTGAAGTCGAGAAAGTATGCCGTATACATGAGTTGGTTAAATTGCGGGAGTTGAGGTTCGAACTATCGCCGAGTCGAATCACGTGGTTCTTCTTCTTGGAGACGGTGGATCAGGGAAGACTTCGCTACTCTACGCCCTCGCTGCCACCACAAACTCCATTATCGTTTCGTGCTCCGAATTCCAGTCAAAAGAAGAAATGTGCCAGAAGATTCTCGAGGAGAGCGGAAGGGCGGTAGGGGATGCATGTGCGATAGATCGGACTAGGATTATTGCAGAACTCCCCACAAGCCTTCGATTTCCGTGTTGCAGTAGCCAGCTACACGGGACCACGACTGTTCATTTTGATTGACGATGCGGATGAGGTATATGTGCATGCTGGATCGTATTGCACGATAAATAGATGAAAAGTTAATGGATCGTGGTGCGCTGTAGCTGGCGGTTACAATTCGTGCTTCAGATGACCAAGTTCGAGCTGCAATCTCTCTTCATTCCCACTCCCAACATCTCATGGGTTGTGGCAGTTCGCAGAAATGTCTCGAAATGGCTGGACAAACTCAATCTTAACTACACCGTCTACAATATGCCGTCACTTGGACTCGATGAAGCTAAGGTTATCTTCAGTGAGAAGTTCTTCCACCATAATCAGTTCCAGAGGATACTTTCACTGTACATGGACTCTCACACGGCAGTGTCAGAGTCTCTGCCTACTCCCCAACGATATGTGAAGGCTGCCGAGAAGATACTCAATGCAAAGATGGACGTAGAGGAGGGTGTTGAGGTAAGGAGGGTGGAGCTAGCTTTTGCTCCAAATACGCAAGGAAGGCATCTTATTGAGGTGTTCTGGAGTGTAGCAAAATGCCGTGTTGCTGCATCTCTCGTGCGAAGTGGAGCATCGACTGAAAGAATCGGAAAGCTGTCCAAACATGCTGTAACTTCGTAAGTGTCACTGCCATATCGATATTCTACCTACAACTCGGTTGAGATTCATCTTCATCTTTTCCTTCTAGATTGCTCGAGACGGAACTCATTCTAATGGAGACCGATCCCCGTGGTCACCTCTTCATAGGCACTCTCTGTTTCCTGACTCTCATTCCCCTCGGGTTGAGGGAAATCGAACTGCGATATCTACTAGGGACAGAGAACCGAATACTACCTACATCGATCAAGAGGAGGCATCGCAGTCTCAACTTCGGTACGCCATACAATCAAGAAGGATTGTTTATTTTACTTTGCCAATATAATTACAAAGTGCCTATTCTGCCTGTGCCTCACAGTACTCTTTAGAGATGAGTATGGACACATTCGGTGGCAAGCAGATGATCTCGTCTCTTCGATGGAGATCGGTCGTCACGAGACTCGAGCACCTCCTCATGCATATCGATAGAGTCTCTGCTCACATTATGCTGCCTTCCTACGCCAGAAAGACGATAGCTAAGAGGTTCGTATTGAATGTGTCTCTCTGCTTCCGTAGATCAACTCCATTCTTCTTCAGATACTTCACCACTCCCGATTCCGTTACCCACTTCCAAAAGCGAGTCTCCAAACTCTTCTCCATGTCCATTCCCTCTCTGGTCGATCGCTCGTCGCTCCGTGATATCTCGGGAAAGAAGATAACGGATTCCTACCTCACTCGACCTAAGAGTGCGGCTGCGAAGATATCCGTATTTGAGAACGACGCATTCAAAGATGACAACAAATACTAGCAATGTTACGGTCTCCATTGGTTGGCCTTTGTGCAGTGGCACTAATGGACACATCGTCACTTACATTCTCACTCTTTTCTGGTATATCTATCTTTCACATTGTACTTATTCACTTTACAGAGATCTCTTCTTGAATTTCAAAGACATAAGCAATAAGCAATTGTTGTTTTGAGCATTGGCCCACTTTGAATAAAGCTCGTCTTCTTTCCAGTGTTGCTTCTCCTTTCGAATGTAAGCTGATATTCAGTAGTCCCAACTATGCTTCGTCTCTGTTCACATACTTAGACTTCTCCATTCCGAGCTCTGCTCGTGTTCTTTATACTCGACTCCCCTCCTGACTCCCCCCTCCCCCATTCACCCTTCTCCTTTCTCCTTTCTACAACTCCACATTCGCAGCTCCTCTCTAGTAGTTCTCAATAAGACTCCGTTAGAAATTGGCACAGTTATAAGTAAGTACACTGCATCTCAAGTGGATACCGCGAGATGATTGAGAGGGATTGAGAGGGAGCTGGAGGGAAGGGAGAGGGTCTTACGAGGTAAAGGGTAGGGAGAGGGTGCAGCTGGGAAAGGCTCATCCTCTTTCACACCAAATGTGTGCCTGAGGGGGACCACCCATGAATAAGTAGTCTCGGGGAGAGTAAGTGTAAGTCTTCTTCCTCTCCCATTCAGATCCCGTAGGGTCCTTCCTCTCCCTTCCCTTCTCCTTTCCAATCGCATTTTCTCTCGTAGTCCTCAAGACATTCTTCAACGTTGACTCTTTCCCTCCTTCATTCCTCTCTAATCCTACGCGAATAAGTCCTTGTCCAATTATCCTTCTATACGCTATGTGATCCCTCCTTTCCTCATTTCTTCCTTCATCCTCATTTTCCCTGCAAACAGCACATTTCGCTAATAGTCCATCATGAAACGAGGTTGCAATGTAATAGTCAAAGCACATTGGGATTAGACCGACAAAAAAGAGCAAAATTGAAGCGGGTAATGTAGTACTGTAGTTTTCGA
The DNA here is from genome assembly GCA_900490955.1 of Micoletzkya japonica. Taxonomy (NCBI): domain Eukaryota; kingdom Metazoa; phylum Nematoda; class Chromadorea; order Rhabditida; family Diplogasteridae; genus Micoletzkya; species Micoletzkya japonica. The sequence goes on along the minus strand of LS847489.1, from coordinate 274,509 downwards.
ATACGGTAGCTCGACGAAATTTCAGTTCGCGATTCTGTTTTGTTGATTTTTTTCGGAATTTTCTTTGCTTTTATAATTTTTTGCTTTTGTTTTATTACCTATCTTAGTTGTATGTTACGTGCAATTCAGTGGTATAACAGCAAACGAAGCCTAAAATGACTGTATTTTCAGTTATGTTCGACTTAGATCGCGGAACCACGTAGTTATTGGGTAAAACAACTAAGATAACGTTTCAATAAGGAGCAGCAAGATATTTAAAGTCTTCATGTTCAGGGCGAAACAATTTAGTTAGACTTTCGAGTAGGAGCAACAGGATAATTTTACATAATGTGCAACAAGATATTTATGGTGCGAAAAAAAACTTAGTTGGACTATCGAGTAGGAGCAACAGGATAATTTTGCATAAGGAGCAACAAGATATTTAAGGTGACACTGAGTAAACACGTCAAGAAACAGCGTACTAAAAGATGAGCGACATATATAGTCACGTAAAAACGCTGACGAGCATAAACTCGTGGAGCTTCAGATTCGCACGAATCGAACTTGGGCAGTTATGGGGGAACTGAGGCCGGATGCACTTTATACAGTTTACGTGACAGCTGAAGGAGAGGGAGCAACGAGCAACGAGAAACAAATGTCTATTCAGGGGCTAAACAACTTAGTTAGACTTTCGAGTAGGCGCGACAGGATAATTCTACACAAGGAGCAACGAGATATTTAAGGAGCGAAACAACTTAGTTAGACTTTCGAGTAGGAGTAACAGGATAATTTTACATAATGTGCAACAAAATATTTATGGTGCGAAAAAAACTTAGTTGGACTATCGAGTAGGAGCAACAGGATAATTTTGCATAAGGAGCAACAAGATATTTAAGGTGCGAAAGAACTTAGTTGGGCTATCGAGTAGAAGCAATAGGGTAATTTGCATAAGGAGCAACAAGATATTTAAGGTGCGAAAGAACTTAGTTGGGCTATCGAGTAGGAGCAATAGGGTAATTTTGCATAAGGAGCAACAAGATATTTAAGGTGCGAAAGAACTTAGTTGGGCTATCGAGTAGGAGCAACAGGATAATTTTGCATAAGGAGCAACAAGATATTTAAGGTGCGAAAGAACTTAGTTGGGCTATCGAGAGGGAGCAACAGGATAATTTTTCATAAGGAGCAACAAGATATTTAAGGTTAGACTTACAAATTAGATCACAATATTTCGATGAGGGGCAACTGACGAATTATCTCACAGTATTTCGATGAGGGGCAACTGACGAAGTATTTCACAGTATTTCGATGAGGGGCAACTGACGAAGTATTTCACAGTATTTCGATGAGGGGCAACTGACGAAGTATTTCACAGTATTTCGATGAGGGGCAACTGACGAAGTATTTCACAGTATTTCGATGAGGGGCAACTGACGAAGTATT